>CAKNWW010045229.1:0-11286 GCA_932074435.1 Andricus kollari
CACATACACGTACCCTTTCGCATATCGTCCCTCTAACCCTTATTGCTCAAGGCTTTCGACTGACAATATATCTTCTACGAAATAAAAAATAAATGTGTGATATGATGAGTGTGTGTTAATTTGACCATTTGCAAAATTGCGCATAAAATTCTAATCTAATTCTAATTTTAATCTAAAATTGTTTTAAATAACGAAAGATTAGTTAAAAAGAAACAATACCATTCGATTTTTAAGGCACGAAGTTTTCACAGTAATGATATTCTTCGAAGAAGTGTTTTAGGCACAACCTCTTCTTGCACCATGCACATGTTATTACTGCAACATCACCGCAAATATCACAAAAAGGTTCAATATCTTCGTTGAAACAAAAGTCCACAGGGTTATCAAAATGTTGAGGTCTATTTTCTATGTATCCGCTTTTATACCAAGAATATTTGAATACATTAATAAATCTAGGTGAAGACAATTCATTATGTGTGAGGGACTGTAATTTTATAATGTTATTTCTTATATGCAAGTTAATATCAGACCTCAAAAGAATAGAAGTGTCAGAGGTTTTTCGTACGAAATTCTTCCAGATCCTAAACCCAAACACATCCAAGGGCTGAATTTTCCCAGTTGTGCGTTTTGGAATAGTTTTCAGTAAAAGGGTTTTACCTTCCGGTATAGCAGTTTGCACAGTTTCTTTACACTGGCCACTCCATGAATCTAACAATAACACAGAATTTTCTCCTACGTTAGGGAAAAATACATCTTGAAGCCACATTTGCAGTAATTCTGAAGAAAGTTTACCGGATTTAGAGGCTTGCAAATAAATATTGTTTGCCTGAAAAAGCCCTTGGCTTACTATTGGTCCAAATTCTCTGGATAGTTCCTTTAAAACTACAAATAGGGGTGAAAGTAATCTTCCATCGGCAGATATGGTTGGCTGAATCGTATAGCTATGCGTGGTCGGGGAAACCGATTGAACAACATTTTCCAAAGTTTTTCTTCCTTTAAAGCTCAAAGTTCTTCCACTGTGTAATTGTAAATTAAAGCCACTTTGATCGGAATTGAAAATTTTGCTTTCCCCATCAGAATTTCTGATTTTACATTATTTTTAAAAACGTCACATTCTTGTTCTGTATCTCTAGTGTCATGTAAAGATGATATAGATATAAATTTTGTGATTTTTTGCGAAACAACGTTATGCATTCTCTTGAATTTCCATACACACCAACGTGATGCTTTAAACCATGGCATGTCCAATTCATGTTTCTTTTGTAAAGCCCATATTCGAAGATCTATATCGTGAACTTTCATCTTTGAATGAATAGCCTCCTTCAAATTGTCGAAAGTGTATTTTGCAACGTTGTATAGCTTATCTTCTCGGTCACCACCACTGTTGACTTGCTCTTGCCATCTTCTTAATTGTCGCTCTGAACGAAGCTTCTTGAATCTTTGATAAAAGGTTGTAAAAGATAACCGTTTTTTCTTTCCAGAATTCCAAAAGTCAACAGCTTCTTTTTTATAGTCGAAATTAACTCTCTCCTCTTGATATAAACAACTAGGAACTTCAAAAATATAATGTCAGTTATTTCGCTCATATTTCACAACACGTCTTTCAGTGGACAGGTCAGGTGAGGTTAGGATTGCCACCAATCTTGCCGTGTCAAAAGTACCTAAAAAATACCTATATAGAAATTGTGCATGGTGAGGTTATGTCTACTTGCGGGAAATTTAACATTACTCATTTTAAAAGCTGTTCAAGTTGCGTGATAAAATAATTTAAAAAGAAGAGTTTAATGCTTAATATTTACTGATAATTGTGGAGACAATTGAAATGTGTGGATCTTAAAATTTTGAAAAAAATTAATATTAATATGAATATTATATTTGTGATAAACATTCAATTACATTACGCTGCCGCTAGATATCTACTATACCTATGTTCAAACTATCAGCTGATTCTGTCTTCTGCTATGTTAGTACCAGCATATGAGTGTAAATTATCTCTAAAACTTTTCACTGAAAATCCATTGTATGGATGACGCTGTTATCCATAGTAGAAAAATGAGATCCTCAAGGAATATATTTATAATAATTTTCTTACATAGAAGTGAGATTCTAGGGTAAAAAATATTATAGTTTAATGGCCAAGGAACATATATTATTAAGCAAAATGACTCTGAAAAATTGTATTTACTTGGCAAAAATTACTAAAGTTGAGGACAAAGTTTCTTGATCATGTCAAAAATAGTTTTTTATACTTCTTTCATTTATGATAATTAAGTATAACATGAAATTTCGTCTTATGATGCATTTTCATAAACTCAAATCATACAAAATGAGCAAATTAGGTTTACTTTAGGCATTTCGCTTTTATTTACAAATGTCCACTGTAGGAAGCTATCCACTGTAGACAGGTCTCTCCTACACCACGTGCATAAAGAAATGCACAATCTAAAAATTTACTTACTTTCGAACGACTGCACATACATGCTGAGGTCCAAATTTTTTAAAAGCGAAATCAGCTCTTTATTCATTGTTTAAATGTTATCATTCCCTGCATCCTTAAAAATCCATTGGCTCACTTAAAACTGACCGACACTAATCAAGTTAGGTTATTACACTTGATTGACTCCGCATGCGCAAGTTCTGATCTGAGAGTAATTCCTCTACAAATTAGAGGATTAAACTCGATCCTAGAGGAAAATGCAAAAGTCTTCCTTTTGCCATCTCTCCTCTAAAAAAAAGATGGAGATCCTCTAATTTCTAGAGGAATATTTTCCTTTTGAGATGAAAATGTGAGAGGATTAAAGAAGAGGGATTTCGTCTCAAATTAAGAATACTTTTTTCTCCGTGTAGATTTAGTTAACATGACAGAGTTTTTATTTTTTATGAACATATATATGATTTATTATTTTTGGCTTTCTAATTGGTTAATAATTCTTAGATATAATTCATGCCGCTTTTGCATTTGATGCGGCGATATTCGAACACACATCTATGAAAATGACACCGGCTCCCCGTAGAACCACTGTAAATCATTCCTCTAGCTACGTCTCACGAGCGCCCGTAAGAAGGCTGACCACAGGGCACGACGAAATCACAAAGATAGGCCAAAAAGCCCTCGTGCACCACGAGAACACGAAGCGACCACAGGATGACAGCCTTCTGCATCCATCTCGTAAGTGCCTCAGATTATTTTTGGCACGCGGGTATTGCTTTAAGGTTATGAAGCTCCCTTTTAAAGTCTTGATACCTCTCTTCCTATTCCTTCTCCTTGGCAGTGATGCTGTATTCGAACGGAGCCGAGAATTCGATCACGAATATTTTTCGTTTCTCGAAGTCTTGGAGAACAATGTCAGGCCTCGAGTGTACAATGGTCTGTGCTGTCCGAAAATATTATTATTATATATGTTCTAGATACTCAGCGTATGCATGACATGCTGTGCATCTATCGCTGGGAAATTCTTGATAGAAAATGCGGCCACGATATACTAAGGTGGAAATGACGCTGTCCTGGCATGCGGAAACGAAACCCTCTTTACCTGAATTGAGTCCTGATGATTTGAGGAAAGCAAAAGTTTGCTCCTTCCACAAGGACTGATCTTCTACATTTCTGTGAAACTTTTCGTGCATTTTCTTCTCATGTAGCTGTTGGTGAATTTTTTAACCTCTGCTTTCTTTACTTCGGCTTTCAGAAGTATGGCATCTAGATGGAGTAATGTACTTTCCTCACTTCTCATGTTTAAATTCGGGCTAAGAGTCTCGGCCGCCTGCTCCGCAGTTTTGTAAACGGGCGCTTCTTTGCCAATCAAGTCGTGTTTCCTGACCATTTTTAGGAGAGGATTGTTCTGTATTCTCTTGCTTGTATCAGATAACACCGGTATGTTTTCAAGAATATGATTCTTGATTGTCAGCAGATTTGACTTTTTCAGTGTGTGATTGTAGATGCTCAGGTTTTGGGAAAATTTTCGAAACCCTTCCGTGAACGGTCTACCAGATGTTAGGTTGTCAATCACACAATGAACATGGGACGCATTTTCCCTTGCTCATCCAATCTTCTTTTTAGGTTGATACAAGCGTCTTTTGGTCTTTTGATCCATTGTCGGTTTTAGCCTTCGATTTGAATCAGCCAAAGCTATCGCGGTTGGTCTTAATGTCGCCTTCTCCTCTTCGTCTGCGGCTTGTTCATACAGCGGTTGGGGAAGCGCTTTGTGTACATATCCCTTTTTCGAGAGGTAGACGACTTGATTTCGCAATAATTGATGCGAAACGTGCTGAAGCTCTGGGCGTTTCTGTCACGAGAAAGTGTGCATACGCGCCATAAAGCCCATAAAGTTGATTCGTCCACTCAATGTGGGCGTTCCGCCGGTTCGTCGTCGTGTTTTCGTCTAAATTATTTTCAGCACACTAAATTCCAGGGTGATCAGCACTGTTTGCCGACAAATTGTCGGGTGCTCTGCGCGTTCGTTTTTCTTGAATCACATACACCCGCGTTTCCCAAACCAGTGCAGACGACAGGGTATTCTACCGCCGACATGGGAATGTCAGCCCGGTCTCGGCAGCTCGAAAGGCTCCCCGCTGCGGACAGACGGCTACTTTCGTATACCTGTCACGAATAACCCTTTCACTGTCATAAGACTTAGACCTGTTACAATAACTCAAATTAGAATGACATGGCACAATTAAATTTTAATTGGCTGCATTTTTTGCGTGATATAATTTAAAATAAATGAAAAAAAGTTCTTGAAAATCGGTTAATATCTGCACTAATAAAGGAAACATTTAAATATCTTGTGAATATATAAATGGGACCTCCTAGTGTAACAAATGTGCGATAACTCTTGAAGTTATTTTCCGATTTTCTTCTATCTTTTTTTAACTGTTTTGTCATAATCTAACAATTATAACGCGGCCTATTAAAGTTCAATTTATTAATATTTGATACAATTTTCATTTTTCTCGACCGGCTCTAATTCTCTAACAATGGGAAGGTCGCGCGAAGCAAGCATCCGCGTCCGAACAACGGGTGTCCAGTATTGTAAAAAAATTTGAGGGTGGCGAACCTGCCGCTCCTCAGAAAGGGTTCGTTCGTCCCTGTAGAGCTTTGCACGCAAGGATAAGACTGCATACTCTGAGAAGTCGCCCGGTGTCCCAGAGTTGCCGTTTAAGATACCTCACGTAGGTGCCATTCAGCCTTCGATACGGTTGTTACGCCTCCTCGTGGGGGTTACTCCATCGAGAACCTCCCTGGACAATTGCCCGTGACTGCTTAATTTATCAGAAATAACCACTTTTGAGCTTGTAATGGCCAAAAGCGTATAATATTTCGCAAAGAGGTGGGGGGAATGCAGGACGTTTTTCTGTCAGGTGTACTATACTAAGCAAGTGTATACTTGAATACAATATGCAATTGCGACCGCTTATCCGGATTAAAAATAACAATTTTTGAGCTGGTTTTAGGTGAAAATATCTAAGATTTCGTGAATTTTACGACCCGTGTAGAAAATTATTGGGGAACTATTCGGGGCCAGGACAAACCGTCCTGACTGCAAATGTGGCGCAGTCTAGATGGTCTATTATGACGGCGAGTAAAAGTTAAACGTTTCTGTATGGTCAAACGCTATTCTGAACAAGCTAATTTAGTGCTAGGCTAGAAAACCTGATCCAGCGCAAAATCAGTCGGTCTTGTGAAAATCTATGTTAGATGGTTGAAATTATTTCAAAGAATCTCTAGATGATAAAAAAAATATTATGTTTTTAATGTACATTTTTCATTTTTTATACTTTCAAGCACCCTGGATATTTCTGACATGTGTAAAAAAATATTGAAATTCATAAGTTGAACAAATTTTTAGTCCTGATAGGCTAGCCAGCACTCGATTAGTGCCGGAAAAGACTGACAAGATCATAAAGAAAAAATTCATTTTTTTAAATTTAACTTTTAATTTTGAATACTTTTAAACATACTAGATGTTTATGGAAATGTACAACAAAATGTTTTATTAAGGCATTCGAAAAACGCTATACGTTTCTCGAGTACTGATAACGAGAGCGCGCAACAGGGTGATGTGGGGCTGCTGACACGCTGTACTGTACATGTCTCGAGTCCTAATTAATATTTTCTAATTATTCTTCGCTCAGACCCAAGGACTTCAAATGCACTTCATCGCATCACCAAAAAATTCAATTGCGCCAGATTGCAAGTACTGATAACAAAAGCTCGCAAAGAGGTGGGAGGACTGCTGATCGCAAGTTCTTATACAGAGATCGCGGGACTTGCATGTTGGTGGCGGAAGTGAGAACGTGTTAAGTGACAGGTGGTGAGAGGATTATACAACATTTGTGTGGAAGGTGTGACTGGAGTGTGAAGGTGGAAGCCTAGGAGTGAGGTGGGATTCAGCTAGTTAAAGAAAGTGAGGTTAGGTTGGCAAGAAATCGGGGGAGTTTGGGGTCAGGAGTCTGGAGCCTTCGAGGGGTCAATGGCTAGAATAGAGCCAAAGCTGCCAAGGGGGTATAGGTGGAAACTCCAGGAGGCGGTCAGAGTAAAGAAGAAAGAAAGGGTTAGTGGGGGAATTATAAAGGGTGTTAGAGAAGGATTAGAGGAAGTAGTTCATGGCGAGGAAGAGGGGGAGGGAGTGCAAATGAGAGAAGTAAAGATAGGAGGGATAACGTGTAAGTTTGTAACAGTGTACAATAAGGATGGGATGGAAAGGGATGAGGGACAGGAGAAGGAAGTGGTAGGCATAGGAGGGATAACGTGTAAGTTTGTAACAGTGTACTTTAATGCAAGGATGGGGAGGGAAGGGGGCCTTTACAGGAAAGGGGAGGGCTTCGAAAGGAAATCGAAGGATAAGATAATAAATAAGGAGGGGGAGATTTTAAAGGACTGGATGAAGGATAAAGGCTGGCCGGTGGTGAATGGTATGGCAACTGGGGACGAAGAGGGAGAATACACATTTGTAAGTAATGTGGGGGTATCGGTGATAGACTATGTATTCATGAATATGAAAGGGTGGGAGGAGACGGAAAGATTCGCAGTAGAAGAGAGGGTAGAATCAGACCATCAGCCATTAGGGTTATGGGCAAGGGGCGAGAGCGGCAGAAGGCAAGGAGGTGAAGAAGGGTCAATGGGGGAGAGGGTGAGCTGGTCGAGGGAGGCGATAGATAGATATAAGGATCAGTTAGGGAAGTTACGCTTTGAAGGGGAGTCGGTGGAAGAGATATGGGAAGATTTAAAAGAGAAAGTGAAAAGTTGCGTGCAAAAGAAGGTATTCAAAAAGAAAAAGAAAGGAATGGTGAATTCGTGGTGGGATAGGGATTGTAAAAAGATGAAAAGGAAGGTGAAGAGGAAGTACAGGAAGTGGAAAGAGGGCACAGCGAAAAGGGAGGAGTACGTAGAAATGAGGAAGGAGTTTAGATTGATGTGTAAGAAGAAAGAACAGGAAAAGGAGAAAGATCTGGAAGAGGAGTTAGGAAATGTTAAGACAGCTTTTTGCGATTTTAATTCTGGATATGGAAAATAATCTGGAGGCCTCAAAGGAGCAAAATGAAGAGGTTGAGAAGATACCTGGATAAGAGCAGGTTAGAGCTGAATGCAGAAAAGTCTAAGGTCACAGTGTTCAGGAAAGGAGGTGGGAGGGATAAGGGAGAGGAGTGGAACTGGAAGTGGAAGGGAGAGGCGGTGCAGGAGGTGAATGTGTTTGTGTACCTGGGCTTCGTGTTTCGGAGGAATAGGGGAGTGGATGGTCACATAAAAGAAAGAGTGAGGAGGGCAAATGTGGTGATGAGGCAGGTGTGGGGGTTGGGAAAGAAGTTATTCGCAGATGATTTTGAAAGGAGAATGAAATTGTTTGACTCGCTAGTGATGAGTGTGCTAATGTATGGAGGAGATGTATGGGGGTGGAAGGAAATTGAAGAGGTAAATAGGACGCAGGAGAGGTATGTAAAGTGGACATTGGGGTTGGCAAGGAATACACCTAATTATATTGTCAGGAAGGAGACGGGGAGAACGAGTATAGAGATTCTAGCTGGGAGTCGGGCGTGTAAATATGAGGAGAACTTTTTGGAAGTGGGGGAAAGTAAGCGGGTTACAGAGTGTTGGTGGGAGAAGGAGAACAGGAGAGGGAGTGGGAGGATGAAGGCTGAAAGGGAAACGTATTTTAGAACGAATGGACTACAGACGGATGAAGTGAGAAGTATGCATGAGGAAGGAAGGAGGGTATATGAGTTGGTTAAGAAAAATGGCATGGCAAGAGTGAAGACAGCACGGGAAGAGAGAATAAGAGAGTCGAGGTTTAACGGGAACTACGTGTGGATTATGCCAAGGGCGAGAGCGCAATATTTGTGTGAGAAAGGAGAGAAAGGATGTTGGGAGCTCATAGCGAGGATGAGATGTGGGTGCATGGAGGATTTTAATAGGATCTGGCTCTCTAGGGAAAGGAGGATGTTTCAATTGTGTGAGAAGGGGTATGCAAAAGTGGAGCACTGGTTGGGCAGTAGCATGGGTGAAGGGAGTGCTGTGTAGGATGGAGAAGAAGAGAAGGAAGGAGGAAGAGGAATGGAGAAGGAAAGATTGTAAATAAGAGAGGATGTAGATATAAGCAGGATGTAAATATTGATAAGGTATGGACGCATGTTAGTTTTAAGGCTTAGATTAAGGAAAATTATGTAAAAGAAAAGGAAAGTGTAAGCAAGTCAATTTTTTAAGGCCAACAGGCTGAAGAATAAACGTTTATACATACATAGAGAGAGAGCGCGCAAAGAGGTGGAGGGACTGAAGACACGCTATACTTATCTCGAGTCCGAATTACTATCTTGTAATTCTCCTTGGCTCCTTCCGAAGGACTTCAAGTGCCCTTCATCGCTCCACCAAGAAACTCAATTGCGCTAGATCGCAAGGACTGAGAACAAGGGCGCGCAAGGAGATGGAGTGCTAGTGATACGCCATACGTATCTCGAGTCCAAACTGATACTTTATAATTATTCTCGGCTCATCCCCAAGGACTTCAAATGCGCTCCATCGCTCCACCAAAAAATTCAATTGCGCTAGATCGCAAGTACTTATAAAGAGAGAGAGGGAGCAAAGAGGTGAGGGGCTGCTGACGCGATGTACATATCTCGAGTCCTAAATAATATTTTTCAGTTATTCTTGTCTCATTCCGAGCGACTCCAAGTGCGCTACATTGCTCCCCCAAAAAATACAAATGCGCTAAATCGCAAGTACTGATGCCAAGAGCACGCAAGAAGGTGGGGTGCTGGTGACACGGTATACGTATTTCGAGTCCAAATTGATATTTTTAAATTATTCTTGGCTCATTCCGAAGCACTTCAAATGCGCTCCATCGCTCCACAAAGGAATTCAATTGCGCTAGATCGCAAGTACGGATAACGAGAGCGCGCAAAGAGGTGGGGGACTGGTGACACGCTATAAGTTTCTCGAGTCCTAATTAATATTTTTTAATGCTCCTTGGCTCATCTGAAAGAATTTCAAATGCGCTCCGACGATCCACGAAAAAAAATCAATTGCGCTATATCGCGAGTACGGATAACGAGAGCGCGCAGGGAGGTGGAGGGGGGCATGACACGTTATACGTATCTCGAGTCCTAATTAATATTTTTTAATTCTCCTTGTCTCACTTTGAAGGATTTCAAATGCGCTCCATCGCTCCACCAAAAAATTCAACTGCGCCAGATAGCAAGTACTGATAACGAAAGCGCGCAAGGATGTGGGGGGACTGATTACACGCCATACGTATCTCGAGTCCTATTTAATATTTTTTAATTATGCTTAGCTCCTTCCGAAGGACTTCAAATGCGCTTATTCGCAAGTAGTGATAACAAGAGCGCGCATGGAGGTGGGGGCTGGTGACACTCCATACGTATCTCGAGTCCCAATTGATATTTTGCAATTATTCTTCGCTCGTCCCCAACGACTTCAAATATGCTCCATCACTCCATCAAAAAATTCAATTTCACTAGATCGCAAGTACTGATAACGAAAGCTCTCAAGGGAGGCTCTCAAAGGTTGCGAGTATAACGGGCCATAATTTTAATGGCGAAGATCCCCTTTTTTCCAAGGATAGTGCATTTTGTGCAATTTGTCACGTGTTTACTGTTTTATAATACCAAAACCTACCACTTCTTATCAGGTTTCAAACTGAAGTTTCACGTTCAAATATGTGTCCAAGCGCGTAGTGTTGAACTAAAAATGCAGGTTATACTCGCAACCTTGTAAATGTTTAAGCGATTTGCTTCTTTATTCGAACACAGGAACCTTTATGCATGATGAAAATAAACTACCACTCTATGGGAAAGTTTTTCCGAAATATTATACTTTTGGAATGTATAAAAAATATACCACTTACCTTCCAAAACTAGAGTTTTTAATTAATAATTTCATCATTTCTAATGTTAGATTTTCCCGATTACTGATGAAAATAATTTTCTGGAAAACGAGAAAAAATTTGCCACGGTACAGATTTGAACCGGGAACGCCACTGCTCACGACAAACGAGAAACTTTCTGCTGTGGCCTCGGTGGCGTAAATGGTTAACGTTCCACTCGTGAATAGTGGCATTCCCGGTTCAAATACGGGCCGTGACAGATTTTTTCTCGTTTCTCCAAAAAATTATTTGGACTAGTAATCGGAAAAATCTAACATCAGAAATTATGAAATAATTAAAATAATTAATTAATTACCCTGGCAACCAAATAACATCACTACTCTAAAGTTTTTAATTTCTGCTGTATATTCTAAACACAAATAAATCTTCTTCATATTGTTTACAAGATATGTGAATTTATAAACTATTATCTTCTTACGTACGTAACTTAGGAATTCTAAATTGAAATTATTTAAATGAAATACAGTTTTTGAATCGCTTTTAAGTCATTCGGAATCAGCCAAAGAGAATTCAAAAATATTAATTAGGACTCGAGATATGTATAGCGTGTAACCCCCCCCCCCCCTCCTCCTTGTGCGCTCTCGTTATCAGTACTTCGGTTCTAGGGCAAATGAATTTTTTGGCGGAGCGATTGAACGCATTTGAAGTCTTTCGGAATGAGCCAAGAATAATTTAAAAATATTAATTAGGACTCGAGATACGTATAGCGTATAGCATCTCACCAGCCCCGATCACCTTGCGCGCTCTCGTTATCGGTACTTGCGATATAGCGCAATTGAATTTTTGGTGGAGCGATGCAGCGCATTTGAAGTCCTTCGGAATGAGCCAAGAATCATTAAAAAATATTAATTAGGACTCGAGATACGTATAACGTGTCATGCCCCCCCCCCCC
>CAKNWW010045278.1:0-10808 GCA_932074435.1 Andricus kollari
GGTCGGAAAATTGCGTTACGTAATTCATGTACGACCCCCAACCCAGGAACCATAAAACGCTTGCAATATGTGCGCAAGTGCCAAGAGTTCTGGTCCCTGACTTACATGTGCACTAGTTACTAATGTGACTTTGGATACCCTTTCTGCCTTTAAAAAAGTAATTTCTTAGTCAAGTTCGAATCTTGGGCGCTTAGCATTCGATCGTTTTGAGAAGCGCGCTATGTGAGTCAACGGTATAGGCGAAAATATGACGGACCACGATTTGACGCGAAATTTCTATGTTGACATCGCTTTTGTAACTAAATCTGTTGTAATTCGTTCTAATTCACTGATCTTGAGCTTTGACCGTATTTTTATTTATTCAGGGGAACTTATTATTTAGTTTGATAATACACGGTAAGATAAACTTATAATAAAATATTAATATATATATTCGTTTACAAATAATTGCTGAAAATATTTTTTTTATGTTTAAAATAAATAATAATTCAGATAAACATTGTATTAGCTGATAAGAGATTTTGAAATGAGTGAAAATAAATTTTACTTTATTAAAAGAACTGGGTTGTAACATTAATTAATTAATTTGATTAACATTGATACTAAAATGGTGTACTGGGTTTTCCTTGAAAATAGACCAAATGTCCTGGTTTTTTAAGAAACCAAGATTTTTTACAGCAAATATTTTATATTTTTATAATAAAAATACAATAATTGAAAAGTTTAATAATAAAAATTATAATTATATTATTAAATAACAATAATTATTATAATAATACATTATTTATACCATTTCCCAGACTTTAGTCAAGGATATCTGGTGCATTTTTGTCTTGATAACCGTTTTTTTGTAGGGATCTGTTGAAAATTTTTGAACGTCCTGGTTTTTCACCCGACCCAAATGGTAACCCTACCTAAAACGCACTCCTGCGTACGCCCCTGATATCAGGCATTTTTCTTTAGCCTAAAACACCCTTTTGCGTACTCCCCTGATCGCATTTATATTTTTTTAATCCCCTTAAACACCTTCCCGCGTACGCCCTTGATCGCATTCATATTTTCTTGAACCCCTACAACACACTTCTGCATACGCCCCTGATCGCAACTTATATTTTCCGAAACCCCTAAAGCACCCTCCTGCGTACGCCCCTGATCGCGTTCATATTTTCTTGAACCTCTAAAACACCCTTCTGCATACGCCCCTCATGATCATTCGGTAACTGTAGTTCATATCTGTCACGGTGTGCCAGGGTAAAATTTGCGTACCTGTCACTTCAAATAGAAATCCCTAATGAGAACTTCGAAATGTATTCCTTTGTATACACCTGTTTCCATGTAAACAACCGCCACCTCTCAAAAATTTGAGATCGACAACAACACCACGGAAACCAGGGATAAGTCGTCACGTCAGAGGTGATATATATATATATAATAACCCATACAAAGATATTATAAGCCTAGATGCGGCACGGGGTGTCAGAGTGGGGGAAATATATATATAGGACATCACATTTTCTGCCATATCGAGGTGCTGCCCTAACCGTACTACGAAGTCGAGCGCTGATTTTCTGGTTCTTCGTCAAATATGACGGTAAAGCAGTAGAAAGATTTTTTAAGGTTAGAAAAGTCTAGGCTCACCGAAAATATTTATTTGGAAAAAAGAATGAAAAATTAATAATGACAGAAACACTGACATGATGGTAATAAATAAACTGAATTGTGAGAGTAATACTTCCAAAACATAATTATGTTTATATTTGTTAAATATTATTATAATTTCGAATACGTTCATGTTTTCCTATGAATGATAGATATGATTTTTTAAATTATAATTTGTTGTACTTTGAAGTTTAATTTTTATTTCTAGACTGAACCGAAATTTAAGGGCATTTAAGAATATATAGAATTTTTGCAGATTTGAAACTGGAGGCAGGTTTTTTGTACATAGTTTTTTAAAAAATCATAAAAAAACATTTTCTCGAAAATCGAATTTTTATTTTAAAAAACTAAACAGAAATTTCGAGATAAACCATAAACTAGTGCTGAAAAAAATTTTCTTTAATACTTTTTTTAATTGAATTAATCAAACATTTATTCCAAAGAAAAAACTTTTCTGCTGTTTTTACAAAATTACAACAAATTTTCTCAAAAATGGAATTGTTGATTAAAAAAAAAAATTAAAAAGGAACTTCGAGATAAATAAGTGCTGATTTGAATCCTACAAAGTTTATTTGGAAAATGTTATTAGGTTCGAAGAAAATTTAGGTAGACATTTTTTCCCCGTTTGAGGCGCACGTGTTTTTACAATTATTTGTTTGTACAATTTTTGTAGAATTATTTTAATTTTAAATTCAAACAATAACTTTTAAAAACTAAATTTTAAACAAAACTATCTTCCAAAAAAAAATATTTTATTATCGTATTTTTAATAAATAATATTTATTATAACGACTTTTCCAGTCTTATGGGACATAAGCTGGGAGCATCGCTACAAAATGGCAGCGACAACGTAGGAACAGAAAATAGTTCAATACCTGCTAGGCGCCAGACACCTCTTCGGCGTCACTCCAAAATGTTCATACACAAAAATGCAAATAAATAATCTGTTATAAAAAGTCCCTAGCTCAGGAAGATGGATTTTGTGGGGGCGAGAAAAGCACTCCAAAATTTAAGTTTTGTAAAAAAATATAATAAAACTATTTAAGTTTAATTGAAAGTAGTAATAATGACAAGGTTGATATGTGAATTTACCATAAAAGGGATTTAAATGCAAACCATGATCAACATTTCCAAATTCTTCAGTTTGTACTGCTTAATTTAAAAACACGAAAATTTGCTTAACCTACACTGATGGGTCTTCTACATTCAACATGGCATCAGCTGGAAATTTTAGACCCATTTTATCATATAACGTTACTAATGGTGGCTAACATTTAGCCCAGAATTTCTGCTCTCATTACCCATACTATAACGAAAGAAAACACACTCGAAACATCCTAATCTCAAGAACGAAATAACAAACCCAGAGTAAAGGAAAGTGACAACGCCTACCTCAGTCCCGGAATCGCAGAGTCCCTTTTTATTTTACTTCAATGCCAGTCCGGCAGAACAAAATAGACTCGTCCAAGTAAATTTGCGGCTACTTCTCTCTCTACTCAAAACTCTTAACTTGCCGATGGCCGACATGAAACTGATCTCTCCGGCGTCTTCTACCTCGCCAGTCCCTGCCCTCTCGCGCCGCAATTCTCGGCCCAGTCGGTGTTGCCCTCCCAAGCTGTATTTCTGGGACTCTGGCCGATGGGATCCGGGCCGCAGTTACAGTATGTGGAACGCTGGCCGGTGTAAAATGGCTGCCTCCGTGTGTTGACAAGTGTCGAACCTGGCATGGCCTAGTAATTATTTTAATAATCCTTGGCTTGGATAAATATGTTGTGGCTTACTCGACATCCTTATGGGCCCTGCGATAGTGAAGTGACCGTGGGTGCGTTAGAGTGACGTAAACTTGGTGGTAGTGAGGTAGTGCGGGGTGGTTGGAGTTGATGGCAGTGTTTTTCCCTGCCGGATTTTCCCAAAAAGGGTGCACTCTGTGATTTCGGAGATCGATGTAGGACGTCAGGTAATCCTTACCTTATGACTCCAGGTACCTACTTTAACTTAATTAATAGTGACAGGTTACATACAATTTTATTATACAATCTAACCCAAATCGCTCGCTTTCTATCTGTTCTCTAAAAAAAAATAAAGTTCTCTCTCACTCCTCAAACCCGATGTTATAATAAGATCTTATCTGTAAATTTATTTCCTATTTTGAGCTTGTGCCGGCCATGGGAATAATCACGATCTATTTGTTTATTTTTGAAAAGCTGGGGAAGGATCCATAACGGGGATTATTCTAGTTAGGATATTTCATAATTTGGTAATTTTATGTCAGAAATTTTATTATTTGGGAATTTTCAAATTCAGTAATATTATGAACTGTTCGTGAATTTGATTTTTTTGGAATTTTATTATTCGGGAGTTTTACAGAGTCGGGAATTTTATTTGCGGGATATTTCAGTCCTCCCTAGAAGTACAGAAAAGTTGCTTAAAATTTAAATAATTCGCTGTATATCCAATTTGTATTCCTGGGTCTTGGAGATTTTTGTCCTAGTACATTCCGGTCACTGCGGTAAACGGGAATGAATTTAATAGGAATTATCTCTCAGAAAATAAGATATTAAAATCCGAAAAAATTGGGTAGACCTTTTTGACTTCTAGGTATGTAACAAAAATGTAAACTTGCTAATAAATAAATGTGAATTTGCTATATGTCTTTCGATTCTGAACTAATTATACTCTTTTAGGATTCCAAACAATTTACAAAACACAAATTGTAAAATTTTTTTATTTTTGAAGCCTCAATTTGACAACTTGGTTTTTAAAAACTGAACTGTAATTCTAGTAATAAAAATTGAACAGTAATTGATTTTACAAGACGATTCTGGATCTGTTCAAAATGATACAATTTACATATTTTAACGTAAAAATTGCAACTAATTTAATTCGAAAGTCTTAGTAGTGACACAAATGTAAACGTCCGATTGAGTCTTCATAAACAATGTTCAATTCAAAAATCACTTCAAATTAATAGACTCATAAATAAACGCCTTTATTCAATTTCAAAACCTTATTCAAGTATTGTTTCAGTATAAAATATTCCATTTTTATGTTTTTCAAATTTGTAATTTGGGAAGAATTAAAATGATTTTTTACTTCAAAAAAGTTCACCACTTGAAGAGAATTTTTAAAAATATTTCAAAACATTTCAAAAGATTTACAAAATTGGAAAGAAAATCTGAAAGCTTTTGAGGTCATCTTTTCAGGATTTTACAAAAATTTGAGAAAAATGGGAAGACTGAAAAAATTCCGAAAGGGATGAGTGGATGTCTGAAAAATCCCGAAAAATAATTTGAATTTAAAATAACAATAATTGAAAAAATATGTTTCTGGATACAAATTTTTGTTTAAAAATGTGTATTGTATTTTTTTTTTAAATGACAAAAAATGTTCTCAAAAATCAAATTATTAATTTGAAAAAAAAATAAAAAGAAACTTCGAGATAAATCAGTACTGAATTGAATCCTGCAAAGCTTCTTTTGTTCGAAGCGCAAGTGTTTTTAAATTAATTTTTTTTATAACATTTGTATACAATTATTGTTATTTTAAATTGAAACAATAATTTAAAAAAAATAAACATTAAAAAAATGTTCTATTATACAAATATTTGTTTATTGTATTATTAATAAATAAGTAGTATTTATTTTAAAAAAATGTTCTTAATTGCTTAAATTCGGGAATTTCCTAGATTGTATGTTTTATAATTCGACAATATTTTGTCTTGAATTTTATTATTCGGGAATTTTCAAATTCGGTAATATTGTATATGAACTGTCCAGAATGTTATTATTCGGGAATTTTCAAATTCGGAATTTTCAGATTTCGGCAATTTTATAATTTTGGGAAGTTTACAGTGTGGGAATTTTACTATGCAGTCTTTTTCAGTCGCCCAAAAATATTTCAAAACATTTTAAAAGATTTATAAAATTGCTTAAAAAAATCTGGAAGATTTTGAAGCAATTTTTTTGGCAGAATTTTAAAAAAATTTTACGAAAAATTGAGAATCATTTTAAAAGATATTCAAAAGTTCCGAAAAACGTTCACAAATAATTTGAATAATATATATATTATTTGTATTTGTAATTTTATACCATATAACGTACGTCAATATTTCGAGTAAGCTGTATGAATTATAATAGTAGTGAAATTCTGTTCGACTAATTTTTTTTTTGCAAATGCGAAACCTAATCTGGCTTAGAACTGCCGTATTAATATCTAAAAACAGAAAGAACAATTTTCCTATTACTTGGAATTATACTTCTATTTTTATAAAAATTTTAGAATATATAATAATATAGAAATTGGAAAATAGATATGAGAACTTCATTAGACGAATAGTCTAAAAAATCCATAGAAATCGCAGACCAGAAAAATAAAAACTGAACAATATTAAAGAACTATAAATAGATATTGCACTGAAAGTTTGATCAGTTAGAATACAAATATAATATTCAAGAGTAAAAAAATGTAAATTATAAGAAATAAATGTATAATTATTAGAAATATATGAAAGAGTAATATAATAAATGTAAAAATGTTTTAATTGGTAATTTATTTTCAATTTGAATGGTTCTTGTCCGAGCTAAGTTACCAGCAGTGCGCCTCGACAAAGATATTATACATTTCCTTAATGCGCAATTTATTCGAAAAATTGGAAATAATAATTTCAAAAATATTTAATATAAAATGTTTAATTTATATTTTTAAGTATGTACCGATTGAGTATCGGCTATTCGAGGGACTAGTTCGAGAGGTAAAGAGTGAGGGGGCAAAGGAGTTGGTGAGCGCAATCTACGGGTTGAGATGCATGGGCGGATCGGGCAATTTTCGCCGGGAGCGCCGTCTACAATTAGTTCCTCGAACTATACTCCGTGCCGCATCTAGGCTTATAATACCTTTGACCCATAGTCCTACCATCCCACGTCTCCGTCTGATTAGTCACGTGACACGCCTTTTTGCTCGTTATAGAGACAGAAATTAATTGGATTAATTAATAATAATAAGAAATTGTAAGAAACTTTCTGGACCATCAGGAAGCAAGCGACTAAAAACTTATAGAGTGATACACGGTATCTCTAAGAAAGCATCCAGAGGCGATTGTCGTCATCTCCAACATTCACGGCCGCTGTGTAAGCATAACAGTGGTAAAAGACGAACTGCAAACTACACCATGCTCCTAATTTTGTACCTACAACATTATCGCAAATGGGTTCATACATCGTATTAAATTAACTAATTACATCATCATCTTATCAGTCACTTGATTTAGTCCGTGGCTATGATGGAAAACCTGGTTCTTCTTAACCCGAGAACAAGTTTGAAAAAAATAGATCTAAATAATAGCTCTAAGAAAGCATCCAGAGGCGACTGTCGTCACCTCCAACATTAACGACCGCTGTGTAAGCATAACAGTGGTAAAAGACGAACAGCAAACTACAACATGCTCCTAATTTTGTACCTACAACATCATCGCAAATGCGTTCATACATCGTATTAAATTAACTAATTACATCATCATCTTATCAGTCACTTGACTTAGACCGTGGCTATGATGGAAAACCGGGTTCTTCTTAACCCGAGAACAAGTTTGAAAAAAAAAATAGATCCCTATTATCCCTAATAGATCCCTACCGAAGGTGTTCTCGCGTTGTCGTCGCGGTAGGGCTTGAGCTTTCCTCTCATGAATTTGACGACTATGTTGGCTGTAGCATTGCTACTAACAGGGTTAACCATGCCAGACGGACAGAGAACGAAGAGGAAAGTGACCAAGAGGAACACCAAAACCCATACATTTTAATGGAGAGTCTTTTGAAAATTTCGAAACGCTTGTCGCTTCCCGAGAATCGTCGGGGCGCCCCTGAAGCCACCGCTGGGGGCCATATCATGTGGGACGGTGGTGATGGTGAGCTGCGAGATGGTCAGGCAGATCTCACCAATCAAACAGCTGGCCAGCAAGAACATCTGCGACATACGGTAAGCAGTAAAACATCAACTGTGCCTGTTGAGGATGCTTTGGCTAGCGTTAGCTATTTACAGCCAACCACCTCAACACAAATACCGTGGGAGAGCATCAAGTGGGATACCACAATGAATGAGGAATTGGTGCGTCTCTATTATAAAAGTGTGAATTTTGAGACCCCACGCGAAAAAGGATACAAGGATACAGAGATCTGATCGCTAAGGCACAGGACATCAGGAATAATAATCTACACATCTCAGAGGATCGAGCAATGGAGATTAAACAACAGATTGCTTTGACGTGGAAAAACGACGGCAATGAACATCATTCAGAGGAAGCCGCGCAACACGAACAAGCAGCGGCAATTGATGTTCTGCCTCAACCTGGTGATGTTCCAGCACCACCACATCCTCCAGAGGTAGATGGCCTAATACAACCAGAGCCAGAAGCTGAGGTTCAACAACCAAGAAGTCGATTGCAATGGACATACCAAATGAACAGAGACGTAATGCGCTTTTATTTTTTGGCAAAGAAAAGTGGGCAAAGTGTAAGAAGAGAACATCATAGACTCTTCTTACTTAAGTACCCAGAATTAGTCACAAGAATAAAAGAGCAGAATCTAGCAGATCAAAAACGCTCAATATCTGTGAACAGATTGCTTTCGGCTGTTGAAATAGCTGCCATCGAAATGGAAGTGGAACAGCAGCTTCCTATTGATGAGCTTCCCTTAGAAGATTTGGACAACGAAGACCTGATTGAAGCTGAAGGCATATGTGCTAGGGATAATGAACATCAAGTACCGGACCCACTAGAACTACATCCGGACATTAATAACGATGATCAGAACAGCGAAATCCCAGGAAAACTACAGCACCTTGAAAGGAATTTTGGTCATGCTTTACTAGAGTGCAGACATGTAGAACCAACATAAAGGCATTATTTGCGCAAAATGAACATCAAAAATTATTTGCGTACACTAATAGAACACCTGAACAGAAAGGTCTTACCTATGCATTTGAAAGCAACACAAACTGCGTTAGATGTACAAACTCTTGTATACTGTCCAGCTGTGGCAACCGTTAGAACGTTGGGCCGCAGAACTAGGCCTACAAATGCAGTCTTTGCTCCAGGAAGAGAGCGAGATCCACCATGGAAGATCAGGTTGGATATGGATGTCAGCAAAGTAAGGTGCAAATTGGGTCGACTTACTCAATATAAAAAAGGAAATAGAACCAGAAAGCTGACACACCATATTACTAAAATCATCCACCCTCGTTACATCGAGACATTAACACCAGCAATATGGATGAGATTATAGACGCCCAACGGCAAAGACTTGATGTTCTTACTGCTAGACTGCGTCGGTACAAGAAAAGTAGTGCAAGAAGGCAACAAAATCGAACCAGCAAGACACCAACGTGCCTCAATTGGAAGACATGACTAACTATTGGTCGGGTGTTTGGGAGAAAACGAACAGAAGCAATTTAAACTCTGCGTGGTTCCAACTGGAGAAGTCAAGAGCTAGCAATAGCCCTGAAATGAAGCTGACTAACATCACAGCTTTAGATGTTTTAACGGTTTTGAAAAGAACAAGCAACTGGAAAGCTCCAGGTCCGGACATGGTGCACAACTTCTGGTACAAGTACCTGACTAGTGTGCATCCTGCGTTGGCACGGTGTTTTCAGAAGATAATCGAACAACCAGATCTGATGCCAGGCTTTATGCACCAGGCTACTACGTATATTTTGCCTAAAAAACCAGATGCTTAAAATCCATCTGATTTTCGACCGATAGTCTGTCTTCTAACAATATATAAATGTCTTACAGCTATCATAGCAGATAAGGTATATTCTCACTGCGACGAGAATGACATCCTCACAGAAGAACAAAAAGGATGTTGTAAAACCTCGCGAGGCAGTAAAGCCCTATTCACCATGGACGCTGTTGCCATGACGCAAGCTCTTAAACATCAAAGAAACTCGCGCATGGCATACATTGACTACAAGCAAGCGTTTCCTTCCGTACCACATGACTATTTGCTTGAATTCTTAAAAATATACAAAATTTGCCCACGCATAATTGACTTCCTAAGTCTTGCGATGATGCTTTAGGGTACAAGAATCAAGTATTTTGGTCATGGACAATCAAGGATGACTAGATCAATACGCATTACGACGAGTATATTCCAAGGAGGCTCCTTCAGTGCATTATTGTTCCGTTTAGCGTTGAACCCACTGAGCAGAACACTAAATAGCATGTCTAATGGGTTCCGAGTACATGATAATGAGGATGGTCATCAAGTGACCCATCTTCTATACATGGATGACCTGAAGATATACGCAAGTTCGGACCAGAAACTGCAGCAAGTGATCGATGTCACAAAGCAGTTTTACAATAATATCCACATGGAGTTCGGACTAGATGAATGCACAACAGTGCATTTAACCAGAGGAGAATTAGGGACCGTAGAGCTAGATAACGATTTCGAGAATGACGTCGAGGCAATGACCGAGGGAGAGTCATATAAATACCTGAGTATTCTCGAATCTAAGGGTATTCAGCATACAAAAGTTAAGAAAAACCTAACGACTGCCTTCACTACAAGACTCAGATCGGTTCTGAAGAGATCTCTTAACTCGGCAAACAAGATCAGCGCAATCAACACCTATGCCATCCCTGTCCTCACGTAGTCCTTTGGGCTCATCAAATGGTCGAACACCAACGTTGAGCGACTAAACAGAATCATCCGCGTAGAAATGACGAAGCACCGAATGCACCACAGTGATTCGGCGATTGAAAGGGTAGTTCTAGCACGACATAGAGGGGTTAGGGGCATTGTAGATGTCAGGAAACTGTGTGTATCGCAAGTTACACAGTGGCGAGACTATTTTAACAGCAAGCGAGATGTTACGCTTTACAATACCACCTGTTAAGCTGATTTTGACTATACGCCCTTGAATTTGTCTTCAGAGGAGGCCTTGAGTACCAGGGCAGAAACCATAGAGGAATTAGAAACGCAATGGAGACAGAAAGCCGTCCACAGCGAGCACCCCAAAACGTTAGATCAACATGAAGTGGATAGTAAGGCATCCAATATTTGACTGAGAAAGGGCGTTCTGTATCCAGAAACGGAAGGATTCGTTATTGCGATACAGGACAGGGTTGTCAGCACCAGAAATTATCGCAAACACGT
>CAKNWW010045293.1:0-10573 GCA_932074435.1 Andricus kollari
CCCAGTCGCGAAACTCAACGCTACAGAAGAATATATTATCAGTCGTTGAACATACAATATTATGCACAGGGGTTATTTCCACGTGTCGCTGGACTGATCGTTGGACATAAAAAACTTCAACGACCGTCGCTGAACTAACCAAATGTCGCTGAAATCACTGCAGAACCCATGAAACGGTCGCTGAAGTAATCGCTATATATATATATATATAAAGCTATAATTTTAGAACGGTAATTGTACAAAAAAACCATAAGGGGAAAAAAGTCTTGGTACAAACTTTCCAAAACATATTTTGGTTTTTTTCTCATTTATAAATACTGTATTGGTTTCAAAAAACTTTTTTAAACAATGAACGACTAACGAACACAGAATTTCAATTAAAAACCCTAAATTTTTTATCTTAATCGTAGTCAGACTTTTCTACCGTGATGAATTACGTTTTTCAGTCTAATTAATTATTGAAATCATTATAATTATAACGTTTTCACATCGTTTTTACAATATATTAACACCTTTTTTATCATGTATCTCCAGCACATTAACAGATCTTTGTTTTTAATGCCAACGGATAATAAACTTAAAATATTAATTTATAATCAAATATTGCAACGAGCAACGAACACAGAATATCTCAATCGTAGTTAGACTTTCAACTTCATTTGCCAACGGGCAATAAACTGAAAATATAAATTTATAATTATATATTGCAAAGAGCAACTAACACAGAATATCTTAATCGTAGTTAGACTTTTAACATTATTTGCCAACGGGTAACAAACTGAAAATATACATGTATAATTATATATTGCCACGAATAACTAAGACAGAATATCTTAATCGTAGTCAGACTTTTAATTTCATTTGTCAACGGACAATACATTTCATGTATCGATTAATGATTATAAAATATTGCACCCCACTTTAAAAAGTTGGCCGTATAAAAGAACATATAAAAGCACAGTGTGGCCAAAAGCACTTTTTGTGGACATAACTTTGCCTTCATGCCAATTTTCAATGCATTTTTTTTAATGGCCCTAAGGCTTCCAGGTATAAGGAGTCGATGCAGAAAATTCATTAAGACCAACCAAACATTTTTAATTTCACAACAAAATAGAAATATGTCTTTTCCTAACTTTTCCCATGTACTTCAAACAAAATTCAAATAGGTTAGCGTAAGAACAAAATTGTTTATGATGTTGCAAACAAATTAATCTACAAAAGACATTTTCGCGTGATTAAAAAAGATTAGTTGTTTGAAATTCATGGTTTTCATATAAAATACGAGATAAATTACAGTAGACGTCCGATAAGTTGCCGTCCGATAAGTGTACACTCTCCTGAAAACAGCATCACACGCACGGCACGCACACTAATTGGGGTTCTCCCACTAGGCAACAAGCAACTACATTCTGCCCATGCGCGCGCCGATTGCTTGTTTATTGTATTTCTCGTGGTACGCGGTTTGCTATCTTCCTGAACTTGTAGGTTAAGCTAGTTAGTTACGGATTTGTACTAAAAAATGCAAGCAAATAGAAAAAGGGAACAAAAATCGAACATTTCCACGAAAAGGAAATGTGTTAATTTATCTGCCTCCGAAAAACTATTCATACTAGATAGACTAAGAGAAGGAGAATCTTTAACAAAACTGGCTTCTGAGTGTCACGTGATGGAGAAAACAATTAAAGTTTGGTCGGAAAATCGAGTATCATTAGAGCGATTAAAAAACGATGGTGGAAAATTGCAAACCAAGCGTCACCGAAAATTACGTTTTGAGTATTTAGAAAATGCTTTATACGTTTGGTTTCATGAAATGAGATTGCGAGGATTGTCTTTAACTGGCCCGATTATAAAAGGTACGTAAAAATTCCTGTATATAAATAATGTACCAGTATGTTTTTAAGTTTTTAATCGAAATTAGATAATGTACCTAAATAGTTTTGCATGCACTTACGTCGTATCAAAAAATCTAAAGCTTGCATACATAAACTCAAACTGTATACAAAGTCGTTGGCAATCTTCACTAAAAATATGAGCTGTTATTCTGGAATTTTTAATTGAATTTAAATTTGGTAAAAAGCGATCTGTAGAAAAGTTGGGTAAGAAATAAAATTACTAAAATAAGCAATTTTCTTGCTTTGAATTCTGTGTATGAACACCAATCAATGTTCTATAAAATATGTAATTAATTATAATACTAATAATAATTCTTCGTATACATATATATTTCGTAGGTATTTGGAGGTTTTAGGCATTTAGCCGACTGCCAGAGCCCATTATTCTGAAGGCCTGACACGTTTTAGGAAATTACGAGAAACCGACTGTAGAGTATTAAAACACATTAAATGGCTATTAAACTTTTTTTTCATGTTCATCTAATTAACGAAATATACTTTTACAGAATAATAAGAATAATGATTGGATGACATATATTTAAAAACTCTGTTAATTTAAGTTCATGGTTTTACAGGTTTCGAAGCTAAACATTAATTTTAAGTTTTTTTAATGAACCTTATTGTAATTGTATTACTAATATTAATAATTACCAATAATAAAGAAAAATGTAAAGAATTAAAAAATCATCTATATAAAAAAGTGGTGTAACGAAATATATCGAAAATTTCGCTATCATTACCTTAAATTAATTAAATCGCATACCTTAAATTTAAAGTTTTGAAAATTAAATCTACAAATAATACGGAAAGTAACATTTTTAAATAAAAATCATCATCGACTAACTACACTGATAAACAAGATTCCTGAAATAAAAAAATGTCGTTTTATTAGCATTTTTAACGAAAATTGAACAAGAATTAGAATCATTGAACAATTTTGGTTTATCTTAGTGTTTTTCTTCAGAAATTTGTACTTTAAATTATAATGAAAATTAGATTTCAGAGAAGATTAATAATTTTCTAACAATTTCAAGTTACATTGGCGTTTTAAATTAAAAATTGGTATTTTAAAATAAAAAGGATTATGATTTGAACAAGAGTTAGCATCTTTCAACAAATTGGAATTATTTTAGTGTTTTCGGCGGAAAAAATTGAATTTTCAACAATTAAAAATAGAAGAAAATTTTTAATTTATTTTTTAACTGTTGTATTTTACGTTGTAACATTCACTAAATTCCACAAAAAATTAGTTCAGAGTTCCAATGATTTATATTAAGTCTAAACCTAGCCACCCATTTTTTCCGTGCCCGAATTGAAAAATAAAATGTATAGCTTCGAAACCTGTAGAAGGAGAACTTGAATTAAAAGAATTTTAATTTATATGACATAAAATTCCTATTGCTTTTATTTTGTAAAAGTATATTGCATTAATTAGGTGAACACTGAACATGAAAATAAAATGTTAAATAGCCATTTAATGTGTTTTAATACTCTATGGTTAGTTTTTTGTCAATGCCTAAAACGTGTCAGGCCTTCAGAAGAATAGCTGAGTATTTTTCTAAATGCCCAAATAAACGAGGCACTTGGACGCCATGTATAGGTTTCGTGCCAAATTCTTCTAAACGCTGGCAGTCGGCTGAATGTCTAAAACCTCCAAATGCCTACGACATGTGTTTAAGTTTTATTTAATTATGTATGTACATGATGAACATTTATTTTCTTCTTTTTGTTATACAGCAAAGGCTCTGAATTTATACTATGATATGAACATTGAAGAAAAATTCTCTGCTAGTGATAGTTGGCTTAGGAACTGGAAGATACGCCATGGTATTCGTCAAATACAAATCACAGAAGAAAAGATGTCTGCAGATTCTGCAGCAGCTGAAAATTTCCGCTCAAATTTCCGCAAATAATGGAAGAAAAATGTCTCACTCTTGAACAGATTTTCAATTTCGATGAATCTGGAATCTTTTTCAAGATGCTTCCTGCAAGAACACTAGCAGAATCTGAAGAGCGACAAGCTCCTGGTTTTAAAGGTAGTAAAGACCGGTATACAGTTGGTGTGTGTAGTAACGTAGATGGCTCATGTAAACGGCCGTTGATATTATTTGGCAAGTCTAAGAACCCCGGAGCTCTAAAAAATCTCTCTAAGGACAACCTTCCAGTTTATTACACGAATAAAAAAAGTGCATGGATGAGTTCTGAAATTTTTAAGAAGTGGTTTGAGGATGAATTCGTACCAGTTGTAACAGCTTTCTTAGATGAACAAAATCTATCAGGCAGAGCTTTGCTCCTTCTCTATAATGCGCCGTGTCATCCTAGCAGCAAGATTTTGAAAGTAGGCGAAACTCAAGTGGATTTTTTCCCTGCAAATACGACTGGTTTGATTCAACCTATGGATCAAGGCATTATAGCCACCATAAAAAGGCTTTACCGATTCAAGTTGCTGGCAGTTGCTTTAGAAAGCCAAGTAAAGGGAATTAACGTAATTATTTGCCTTAAATTAGTAATCATCAAGAACGTCATCGACTGGATTAGCGACGCATGGAATGAAGTAAAGAGTGATACTATCTTTAAATGTTGGAAACCTTTGCTGAGTTCTGCGGTAATCTCTGAGAAACAAGAGGCGGCACCTCCCAAACAAAAAGTGCTTTGTGACAAAGACGTCTTGGTCGTTTTAAATAGAATAAAGGACTACTAAAATGTTTCTGAGGGCGCTGTTAAACAATGGATCGATAAAGATGACAAAATATTCAGCGAAATGTCAACAAACGCCCAAATAATTGACATGGTTTACAAATCGAAAGAAGAAGACGCTGGTAAAAATTATTTTCCTTTACGTTTTAATTATCATTACAAAAATACTCTTCTTCCCATAAATTTTAAACTGATAAACTTTGAAAAAAAAATAAATAAAAGGAGCCCGCACTAAAAAAATTAGTCATACTCTGTACAAGTCCTTTATGGGAAATTTTTTATATTTCCATGAACAACTTTTATAAGAGATATTTGTAAAAAATCCAATAAAATCTTTTTTTAATTTCAATGGGGCGGGATTATTTGTTAAAATACTATTAGGGTGCCTTTTTACGGAACATGGATTTTGAACTAATCGTGTAATTAATATTTTACATAGCATTTTTTTTGGTCACATTGTTAGTTTATGGGACATTTGACTGGTCGAAAACCTGGATGTAAACCCTGAGTGATATATGAATGATTGATTCAAAATCGTGGTTTGTAGAAAGGTACACTTACTATTGTAGGTTTTCTTTTTTTCTCTTTTTAATAATTAAATCTGCTTGCAGATGAAAAGTCTAACACTACCAACCAAGAAAATATGCCACCCATCATCAAACAGGAAGACGCAACTTCTGCCGCGACCACATTGATATCATATTTTCAACAAAATGGTGGAATGAGAAGACCAGAATTGGTTGCTTTTCAAAGAGCCAAAGATATATTAAAAAATCTGTAATTTCAGGAGACGTCAATTAGGAATCCGAACGTGGTTCATGGATAAATAATAATTTAACATAAGTACAAGGAGTTAATCTGTGATTCAAAGTATGTGCAAGATATAAAAAATATGTAATGTGCGATTACATATTTTAAAGTTACAAAACTTAGCTAACAGCTATGAATTTTTTTATTTTATTTTCTATTTTTTAATTTTTAACTGTTATTCATGTTACGATACAAAATCTGGATTAGGTATCAAAATCCTTCTTTCCTTAAAAGATGTAAAACTTAAGCTCAAATAAAAAAGTACAAAATTTTATTGAGTAACCTAAAAGTATTATTAGATAGATATTTAGTAACTTGTTAAACTTTATTGTTAAAATATATAAATGTTAGCTGCAAGTCGCAAGATATTTATAATTATAATGTATAAGGCCTAGCGTAAGCCAGAAATCACAAACGTTTATTATACTTGATAAGAATAGCTACAATGATTTTATTTAACAATACATAAATACCTCTTCGTCTATTTCGGAAAGAATAAAGTTGGCAAAATATGATAAAAATATTTTTTATGTGGTGGTAAAAATTCTAAAAAAGAAAGTTTATCAAATGAATTTTAAATCCTACAAGTCTTTTTCGTTTAATTAAAGCATTAACTTTGATACAAAAATACTATAGGAGAGTCAATTAATTTGTTTTATAATTTTAATTTTTTTTAACACTAGAAGTACCGGGATTTTCTGCCACCTCTGGTTACCACGAGGGGTCAATTGACCCCTACCTGCGTTGGGTGTCAAATAATGATTTTAAACCGTTTCTACAGTCAAAAGTTAATGATAGAAGTATGCTATATTCATATTACATCGTTAATGTAAGTCAAGAAGAGTGGTGAGTTCTGAAAAAGTATAACAAAGGAGTGAAAATGCGTACCCCAGCGTAGTCCTACCGACTTCGCTTCTGGTGCTACTGCAACAGCAAGCTAAATCGTTTGGTGCCACTGTGCTCCCCGATCCGAGTATACGCCGTAAATTTCAACTTACTGCAAATCGACTGTCCCGCAAAATAAGTCACTAACAAAGTCTTCCGTACACAGAGCGTATCAACTATATTTTACTTCGCTAGAGTGTCGTATCTCTATGTATTTTTAAATGGAGATACGACACGCTAGCGAAGCATAAGACAGTTGATAGGATCTGTTTTCGAAAAAATTGGTTAGTGACTTATTCTAAGGGACAGTCGAAATGTGGTTATTCGTAGCGCATTACCGACCATAAATGCAAACTCCAGCAGGCAGTATATCATCTATTTCCTGTTAAATAGAACAGCATTAGTAGTTTTGAGGATTAGAAATATCACCCACACGTTATAGAAGCGATATAAATCAGAAATGCTGCGCAGAAGTGGAAAAAAGTAATGAAATACCAGCCAAAACGCTATAGGGGTCAATTGACCCCTGCCGGTAACCGACTATAAAAATTCAATTTATTTCAAAGTGCGTATCCAATATTTCCGAAAAAATCGTCAAATACTCCTATTTATAAATAATAAAAGTCACAAAACGCCATCTCGCTGCAAACAACCGCTGCGGCGATTTACCACTTCAAAACTCGAAAGGGGTCAATTGACCCCTCCCGGTACTTCTAGTGTTAAATCACAAGTACATACATACATTTTATGGGAGGATATTCGAAATTCACAGAACAATAGAAAATATTTCGAAAGGCATTTTTATTTGTAAGATTTTCTAAAAGCATTGGCAAACAGGAAATCATTTAATATAATTAGCTATTTCCAAAATAAATGCATGTATATACAATTGTAACCTAACAAACATAAAGTTCCTGGCATCACGAAGCGCTTATCACTTATTCGATTTAAACTTTGGCGCCAAGGCGCGTGCACATGCGCGAACTAATAACCTCTACTGGTAGGGGCATTCGATAAGTCTTCAATTCCTGGAATTTTCCGCCCCTACAGCCCCGAAATGAGAAACTTATCGGACTTCTACTGTGATGCCTAATTGTGATTAGTTAGGAATAGCTGATGTGCGACAATTATTTTAACAATTTCAGGTCTTACAGTCCATATGGGATAAAATATAGGGGTCAAGGGGTACTTTTTGTCACGCTCAAAGGGTAGGAAATTCAGGATAAATTCATAAGGTTTCAAAACAACAGGAATTGGAAAAAAAATTGTATAAAAAAAGATTTCATTGATTTCCGTAAAATGGGAATGAATTTCGAGGAATTTAAGGTAAACGAGAAGAATTCTCAAAATTTTTGAAACTGTAATAATTTCCAACCAAAGAAGTGACTGATGACTACACAAGAATTTAAGTTGAATTAGAAAGAATTCAAATGAAATGTAAAAATTTTCAAAATCTGAAGAATTCCGCTGATTACAATAAAATCTGAGTGAATTTCGAGGAATTTAAGGTAAATGAGATGGATTCGATGAAATTCATGAAAAAAAATCAAGTTGAATTTAATTGCAATTGAATGAATTAAAACGATTCCAATACATTAAAAAATTGATTGAATTGAGCAAGTTTGAAATGAGTTTAACAAAATTACTAGGGCATTCAAAAGAATTTGATGAAATTCCTACGAATTTAAAATGAGTTTAAAAGGCCTCAAGATGAATTAAACAAAAACTTTTAAAAATGCTGTTGAATTGAGTAAAATTGAGTGAATTTGGAAGAATTCAAGAACATTCAAAAGCATTCAGGATAAATTACTAACAATGTAGGGGAATTACAAATTAATTTCAAAAAATATTTGAAAATATCGTAAAATCTTTGAAATCCTATGAAACCCCTTATTTCTTGTGAATAAATTTCTTGAAATTCTTTGAAATCCTTTAAAATATTATAAAATCTTGTGAAGTTCTATGAAATTGAAAGATATTTCCAGAAATCCTGAAAATATTATTAAAATACCTTGAGAGCTTTTAAATTCCCTTAAAATAGTTAAAATTGATGAAAATGGTATAAACAGACCTTAGAATCTGTTAAGATATCTTAAAACCTTATAAGTCCTGTAAAATCCTTCTATATCTTCCGAAATTCTTTAAAATCGCATGCAAATTTTTGTAAATGCCTTGAAATTATTAAAACCCTTAGAAATCCCTTAAAATTGTTTGAAGCTCATAAAAATACTTGCGAATTTCTTAAAATACCCCGAAATATTACAAATCCTTTCTAATTCTATTAAATTACTGAACTCAATCAAAAATTGCTTGTAAACTTTTAAAAATTCAGAAAACTCCGTTGAATACATTAATAAGAATTCAAGGTGAATTCCAAAAACTAATTTTGAAACTCTTCACTTTGAAACCCTACAAAATACCACGCTTCTCGTGAATAAATTCTTTTTAATCATCTAAAATATTGTGAAATCCCCTGAAATTATATTATGATATTTCCTGAAAGGTTGGAAAATGTATTAAAATACATTGAGAGCTTTAAAATCCCCGTCAAACCATTGAATTTCTCAGAAATCTTATAAAATCCTATGAAATTTTTTAAAATATCTTAAAACCTTATAGGTTCTGTAAAATGATTCCATATGCTAAAATATTGCAAACGCTTTGAAATACCTTCAAATTAATAAAATTAATAAAAGATTCCTTGGAATCTTTTAAAATACCCTGAAATATTTTTCATTAAAAGTTCTTGAAAATGCCTTAGAAAATGTAAAAATACCCTACAATCTTAAAAAATCCTTTAAATTATTAAAATCCATTACAAGTTTATCGGAATCTTTAACTTTTTCAAGTAGGAAATGAGCAACAAAACAAAATATTGCTTTTATGAAAACTTATGCATGAACTTCTCGAAACTGTTATGCCTACTCAACGCTTAAGTCTTCTCCTTCTGATGATCCGTCAAGATTTTCCTTATCTCCATCGCAGTCCAAATTATCTGGTTCTTCCAGGAGATTCAATCTCGCTTGAAGGTGATCTCGTGCCAGTTTCTGTCCTCCTTCCTGTGCCTTTGCAGTTTCTGCAGACTTCCCGTGGATGTTCCTAGAGTTGTTGCGAAATCATTGCTTCGTTGTTCGAAAAGCCTCCATCATTTCCATAGCAAAATCCTTAACATCTCGTGGGCCCATGAAGCAAGGCCCTTTTTTTTGGAGGCACTGAAAAAGAAATATTCGGATTCCATTTTATGGAATCCGATTAGTTTAAACCGTTAAAACAACCGATTGTTGGGAATTGAGGTTAGGAATATTACATCAGGAACAGAAGCGCACAAAGAAAGCATATTAATTCGTTAGATTTAATTAATAGAAAATTTAGGTCCTTACCATGTGCAATTTTCCAACAACACACATTATAATAATAAAACGAATTCAAGCAATAAAAGCACCCGCACGAACAGTCGAGACCTATTTTGCCGGGTCGATGTTCAACAAAAATATCTCAACATGAAGATGCCAGCGTTCAACTTCGTTGGTCAAATCAGCCTCCCATCTCCCACTATTTGACATACTTCTTCATTCTGCTAAGCGCGCGCTACATTCAAATTCGTACGTACCGTGCACTTGGTAATTCTTATTCCAAAAAGTAATAATTCTATTAATATAGAAATCTTTTTTATAATTATGTATGTTTTACATAATAATAAAATTTCAGATGCATATACTATATTTACATTTAAACATTAAAATCTAAATTTATAATATTACGGAGATTTATTTTCATTCTGGTTGAAAATTTGACCTTTAGAAATTTAAAAATTCAATAAAATATTATTGTTTGTGATGCCTTCACATGTGCGTCACACGTGCAGCTACGTGACCATCATGCCATGATGGCGAATTGAACGCTGTCTCGCACGCACAGAATGAGAATCACACAATGCGGTTGATGTGCGTATCACGATTGTTATCTGGAGGTCTCCAAATAAAAAGCCAGACAATTTTTTAAGTGAAAACCATCACTCATATCCATAGCACCTTCACAAAACTCCATGTTTAGTTTTAAATCCAACAATAATATTCAACAACTCTTAGAATCCACCCCTAGTTGTTTTAACAAAAACATTCCAAACGTCTCCAATCAAAAAGCCAGAAAATTTTTAAAGTGAAAACAATCACTCATATCACCTTCGCACAACTTCGTGTTGGGTTTAAAATCCAAGAATAGTATTCAACAACCCTTAGAATGCACCCCTAGTGGTTTTAACGAAAACATTCCAAAAATTCTCCAAGTAA
>CAKNWW010045332.1:0-13430 GCA_932074435.1 Andricus kollari
TATTCATCTCTTTTGGTAGAAATGTTATCATTTTTTAATTTTGTATTAAATTCAACTGTTTTTAAATGATATAATTTTTTTTATTGAAATATAAACTATTACATTTTTCGTTCAGACTTAATCTTTTTTGGGTTAATTCAATTATTTTTTAATTGAAATTAAAATCCGTTTTCAGTTGAAAACTCAACTATTGAATTTTTTATTGCGAATTAATCTTTTTTGTTTAAAAATTTAACCACTTTGTTGAAAATTTATCTTCGTATGCTGAAAATTCAACAGTTTGGTAAAAAAATTTAACTATTTTTGTTAATCATCCCTTTAGCCTAAATTTTTAACTATTTCGTTATAAGTGTAACTGTTTGATCGACACTTAACTTTTGTTGTCGTTAAAAATTGATTTATTTTGTTTAAAATTTAGTTATTTGTTTAAAATTCAACTTTTTTTTTTTAAGTCAACTTTTTTTGTCAAAAATTCAAGTGATTTGATGAAAATTCGTCTTTTGGAATAGAAAATTCGTCTTTTTAGATAGAAAATTAAACTTTTTTGGTAGAAAAGTCCTCAGTTGATAGTTCAACTGTCTTCTACAAAAATGGTCTTCTTGGCTGAATGGTTCAACTATTTTCTTAAAAATTCAACTGTTCGTGTTTGAATTTATTTCTTATTTGTTTGCGGATTCGACTGAATTCGGTTGATGATTCATGTTTGTAGGTTGAACAGTCCACCATTTGGTTAAAAGATCAACTCTATCGATGGAAATTCATATCTTTTTTGGTAGAAAATTAATAATTTTTGGTTGAAAATTTAACTTGAATATTATAGCTATACGCTAATGTTATTTTTTTAAATGTTAGCCGCTATTAATTCCCCATCTTTATGAAAAACACCCTATTGCTCGTGTTTTGAGAGCATCTTGGGCTGTAAAGTCTCTACAAATATTATTTTTGGTGCTTTATTTCAGTTTTTTATCAAATGAAACCTAGGAAACAATTTTTAGTAATAAAAAGGGAGGGTGTTCGTCTTTTGGACGTCACACTGAGGGGGTCAAGCTTTGTTTGATGATCTGTGACAAAGAAGGGGAGGGGTGCAAAAAGCGTTCAAAAGAGCGTGACGTATTTTTCGAACAGCCCCTTACTAAAAACGAAGATTTTTGAGAAATAGTTGCCCTCGGCTTGTGTGCGAGGTTCAACTAAGTTTTTTATGACACAAACTTTCTGGGAATAAGTGGCTCGTTCCCCAGGAGTACGGTCGCCAAATTAATAATAAATCAGATTGAGAAGTTGCATACTTCCTTCGGAAGGATGTTAGGGCGCTGTTCGAAAATGGGTAGATAGGAAGATAGGTGCGTATTCCTCCGGGGAATCTTAGACGTCTTAACCTCCACTATGCTTACGCTCCACCTACCAATCCATTATGCACGTCCCACCTAATTGATTCCTTCTTCTCTTTCCTAAGTCTTCCATTTCACTACTGAATTTTCCTTTCAATTTACGACACCAGAGCAAAGAAGATTCTAAGTAAAAGGGAAACTCAATCGCCGATTCAAACATCTTTCTGCTGAGTTAACTTCCCAATGTAAAAGGTACTATACTACACTAAACTATTACCTATTTTTTCTGAAAACCTTTTACAGAATGTTTAACGAAAGGACCCCGCACAAAGAAAACTAGACATAACCAGTTCAAGACCTTTTAGAATTTTTTTCTATTTTCATGTACTACCCGATGAAAAAAAAAATAATAAGATTCACCGAGACCTTTTCTCAGTGTAAATCTGCCGTTTTTTCAATATAATAATTTTCAAATTTACTCATTTTTGTTGCTGAAAGTTTTTTGAAAGTCACAGAAGAATTTGACAGATATTATTTTAATGTAGAGCACTTAATTAGCAATATCCAAATCAAATATAGTTGATTTTATGATTTATTAATGGGCAATTGGACTTTCATTGATATCATTTTAAACAAAGTGTCTATTCGTACTGCCGGCGGTTTGTAAAGTACTTTAGAAATTAATATTTTACTATAAACAATTGTTTTTTAATGATTAAAAGTAAGTATGGTATTTTTGCATTTTCTTCATGAGTTAATATTACAGTTGGTGGTAACACCATATCCGTACAGTACATGGGATTTATTTTATATAGGTAATTTAGTTTTTTTTGCGGGTAATAAATTATAATAATGAAGAATGAATCATTTGATAATTATCAAATAATTCATTCTTCACTCATTTACTAAAAAAATTACTGGAACAAAAAAACCTGATTTCTTGGATATACATGAAAATTTGGTTGAATCAAGCAAATTCTGTTTAATTCAACAAAATATTTGAACGACCTAAACAAAATGTGTTTGCTGAATCAACCAAATACGCCATCTACCAAAATATTCGCTTTTGATTGATTGACTACAATCGAAAGTGATATTTAAACTACATATTTTCAACCAACTTTATAATTAATTTAAATCATTTTACATAGAATATACCATATTCCATACCGTTATATTATATTATATTGTATTATATATATATATATATATATATATATATATATATATATATATTTAAGATTATGACGGTGATATTATACGTATCCTTTTGTTTTCAAAAAACGTGAGACATTTAATATTTTATACTGAAACTCTAACTGAGGATCTACATTTTATTGTATACCTAAAACAATCGTTTATCTATGTAATATTTTATAATTATATACAGAAGTTACGTTTGATCTAGGCCGTATTGGCAGGACGAATAACAAAATTAACTTCGCGGACAGTTGCGTCGCTAGTACCTCTTCGGCCGGAGACGTTCAGTGCTTGTGCTATTCGTCCGGCCGGCCGACCGTACGAATATCCACAGCCAATTTTAAAATGGAAGTAAAATTTCAATAATTTAACATGAATTTTGAAACGAAAAAACGAAAAAGGCGATACAGATCAGATAAGTTCTTCTTAGATGTTTCATTTATGAATAAAATTTGTATTACACATTTCAGTAATATCCATGGATAAGAAATGAAACATTCCCAAATTATATTTTATTCAACTTCTGTATTAAAATAAACAATGACTTTGTAGTGTGTGATTTGAGTATTATCTTTTTGTTTTACTTTCGACCACATGATTAAAAATTAAAATTTCCAGTAAAAACGAAAAAAGTGATTTGTTTCGGTCTAGCTGTCGCGTCTGAATTGATTGAAAAAATGTTAAATTGAAAAAGTCATCAATTTTTTCTAAATCTAAATTAGTAGAAAATGAATGATTCCAATAGTTGAAATATTTACTTGTTCAATAGTTGAAAAGTGTATATAGCAACTAAAAATGGATTCTATAGAAATGGAAAGCATGAGAAATAGAACTTTTTGATAAAAGAATGCGATATTTCAACATCTTTAACTTTATTGAAACAATGAAGTAATCATTGGAAAAATTGTGAATTGGCTCCGTTATGTCACCTATACCAACATACTGTACACTAAAAAAAAAGAATCTTGAATCAAAGAAAATTTACTTGATTCAAAGAAATTATCGTACTGAATAAGTGAATACGTCCTATAAAATATTTCTTTGATATAAAGAAATTATTTTATCTAAATCAAAAACATAAATTTTGGTTTCAAATTAATATTTATTTCAGTCAGTGAAATATTAACTATGCGAAGGAACGTTGTTATTGGTTGACAGAAATAAGAGATTTCTATTCGAAAATAAAGTAACTGATATAGTCAAATATGAGTTTAATGCGATTCCTTGGAATATTGATTGCAAACAAAGAAATTGGTTTCTATTATGAGCACCTACATATTTCTGGGATCTTAAGATATGATATATTGTTTAGAATAAGCAACTTACTCAGTTGAAAAAATATGAATTGATTCAAAGAATTATGTCCTTGATTTAAAAAAAAAGAAAGAATTATTTTAAAAACAATGTACCTTATAAAACTAAACGCAGCTTAAAATTGAACAAAAAAATCACAAAAAGACTACAAAGAAGACTTACAAAAACATCAACATTGTTTAAAAAATTTGAATAGTTGAAATACAAAAAATTAACATGCAGAATATTTTCATGAGCTTAATTTAATAATAATGATTGTAAGAAATATTATTTGATTAGTAATATTTATTTTTACTTCAAAGGGATAAATAAAAATTCTCAAAGTATTTCAAGCACATTCGGGGCTGATGCTGAGAACGGAGAAAGCATAGTAGCATCAAGTGACGTACATCTTTTTATTATAGCACTGACTAGTATTACAGAATTTTCCGTAAAATTAACCGGTCATGTACAGCCCTAGGGATAGTCTTACGAAAAATACTATAAATATTACTAATTTATATGTGAGCTAATGCGCTCTGTGGCACCTAGTATAATTTGTTCTGAACTACTGAAAGTTGCAAGTCAGAAATTTACTATCAAAATAAATATTTATTTAGAATGATCATATTCTTTTCCATTAACTAAATAAACGATTCTTTCAACGGATTTCAATAACATTTCGTTCAAACAAAGGTTGTTTGCACTGAAATAAATGTTCCATTAAAACAAGTGTGCCAAAATGTTAAATAAAAAATACTCATTTTAACGAAATATAGATAAATTTATTTCAAAAAAGTATTTACTTTGATCGGAAAAATATTTGTTCGAGTTAATTAGTTGCAGATTGCTTATTCGAACGGCGATTTCTTTTAATGAAACCGATCAATATTCAATTTTTTTAAATATTGCTTAAATGTATATATATTATTAATTTTTTTATTATTTTATTATATATAATTATTCAATTGCAATAATCTTGTCAACTCCAAGCATTGGATGAATTTTGTTTTTCATTCGATGAATAAATATTATTTATCTGGAAAAATCATTTCTTCCACTCAAAGAAACCTACATTACTTAATCCACATATGGGTGAATTACTCAATATAAACATGTATTTATTAATTCAAAGAACCGATTTCATTGAAATGAGGAAATATGTCCTAGGGTGTGACAAATAGATTCAAATAAACTAGGTTTTCAGCTTCCAAGTAATCATTTTTTTGACTCAATAATTTTCAAATTCATTGCAAAGAAGTATTTCTTTGTATTACAGAAATATCACCTAAGAAATTATTTCTTTGAGTCGAGGTATCACTTTTTTGCCTCTAAACAATATTTACTCAACTGAAGTAAGCAAATCCTTCGTCCAAAGAAAATAAACAAAAGATACACATTTCCTTGGATCCATTAGAATAAACTTGTCATTTTGTTACTACTCTATTATAGTGAAATGTTAAAATATTACTTTTTCATATTCCAAATATTCATTTACTAATTCAATTAGTAAAGTTTTTACTAATTATAATTTAGACAGTTTCTAAGAAAAAAGACAGCCAGTCCCGAAAAATTGAATGGGAAATCTTTTTCATTCGTTGCAGGTATGCACTACGTATACGTCATTGTCAACTTTGGACGGTGATTAAGAATAAAATTTTCAATTTAACGAAAAAAAACATTCTTTTGGCGTATTTATAAGTACAGAATATAATTAACGAAGTTTCTAGGCTCACCAAAAATATTTGTTTTACACTCACCGAATTTCGGTAAACCTAGACAAGGCCTTTAATTAAAGTAAATTTGATTAAAAACAGTTGAAGTAGTAGATTTCTAAATAAATTCTTTTGCCACAATGTATATGTGAGCTTATCAGAATTTTTGAATAATATTTGAACTAATAATCGCTCTTTTCAAGGTGAATTCACCGACAATGATCTGTACGAGTACCAAAAGTTTTCTCTGGTAACTTCATCAAAAGATGAAAATGTTTATTATTAAAATATTTGTGATGTTATTTTTCGTTATAGAATTAGTCGCAGGCTGAAATTGTCAAAAATTAGTATAAATTTAAAAATCAGACGTTCGTTACGTATCAAATTGTTTTAAGAAGAAAAATATATTTTATTAAACTACTGAATTTAATAAGTGTAATTTAACAAAAGGTTGCATTTTTCTTTCATTTAGACATTCTGCACTCATTCATATTTAGAATGAGTGTGTTCGTACGGCGTATATTTAAAACTTGAAAGGATTTCAAAAAATTACATTCTCCTGAAATAGGTTTTTCTTTTTTCGTTAAAAAGAAGAAAATATTAAAGGCTAATGTATATCTAAGTAAAATAAAAATCGGAGGCCAAGTGCTTTGTATAACGTAACTAGAGGATTAAGTAGTCCCAACACAAAGTTTCAAAGTTCACTCGAAATGTTAGGTTTCAGGCTAACTGTATTTCAATGTGCAATATACTACACTTCCAGGAAAGTTTTGATTAAACTTCTTGATTGAATTTTGGTAGATTTAACTGTGCTGTCTATAGTAAGGTAAGATGTTCTCAGAATGGACCTAAATGAGATTCGGAACCTTAAATCAACCCACAGTTTTTCTGCTAATGAGAAAGTTATACTCTAACACGAGCGCTGTTTGTAAAATTAAGACTAAGTACTGCATAAATAAAATAAAAAATAAAAATATATTATCTAAATGTCTCACTGATTAAATTGAAAATAACACATGTCTTTAATATTTTTTACAACAACCACTCCTATTTATGTGTGAAGTACGCTATTAGAATATAACATAATTTGTACTCTACTTCTTTTTATTATCGAGATGTTAAAGAAGTCATTAAAACTCTACGTGTCTAGGTTGATGGAATGGAAAGTTCGACATCTGAATTAGGTTAATAGTGGTAGTTTAAAAGGCCAGAGGCATATCGAAGGGATCATCGTCATCAGCGGGACATTTCCGAAGCGCCTATAATGCCCAAGAGTGGAACTTAATCAAATGGTAAACGGGTGGAAAACAAGCAATTCGAGCCGTCGAGCTAGCATCGTTGGGGCGAGGCGAGGTGAGGGAGTGTAAATCTGATAAAATCATCTCGAACCCTCGGTATCGACCCTTTCAGCGCAAAGCAGAGGCGTTCTCGGGTTCCTAGTAAATATATCTATCTGATCTACCCTGTGGATGTAAGTAACGTAAGTAATGTAAGAGGGTGGTTGTTGCTACGGTTGTTATTAAATGAGACAGCCTAATAGGCCCATTACGGACCCTCGGTCCATTCCCACATAATATAATCCTCACCGCACGCGCACACCAACCCCCTTTCTTTCCACCCCCAATGTGCCATCATGTGTCTCAATCTGCGTTGTACCTCAACGCCTACTCAGACCGGATAAGTGACATCAAATCTGATCAGACATCCGTCGTTACCAATTTCGCGAACCACCGATAAAACTACTCAAAAACGCATTGCTAAATATCTTTGTGAGATTCAAAACTTCAAAGAAGAGGCATTGAGAAATACTTGCTCAGTCCGAACTTGTGTACGAAGGAGTAAAGGTACTCTTTCACTATCAAACCCTCAAAGGCAGACTTCGAATAGGCACCCGTGAAAGCTTCGTCCGCCAACAAAACTTTTGGCCAATGGGGTACCGACGCAAGGCGCCGCTTTCTAAAGAAAATGTTTTATCATTCCCCCGAGGTAAGCTTGTGATTCGAAAGAGGTCTTATATGCATTTTTGTAGTGATTATTAGGCATTGGTCATATAAGCTATATATCAGCTATTTTTATCTACGATATGTGTTCATCTAAGCTGAAAAATCCTCAAGGGGGTATTCGGTATTAAAAAGACTTTGATTTTGGTATTCTTTAAATTATGAATAGATGATGAATAAATATGATAGATTCAGATTCAATTTTAACAGGAAAAATATTTATTGGTCTCTTAAAAGTGCCTGTTGGGACACATTGAATTGTGGCAGGTTTCTCTTTCAATCACTGAGGTTAAGCACCGCTTGATTCGGTTATACTCGGATGAAGACCATCGTGCTATACAAGTATTTTTGCTCAATAAAATTAATGTTTGTTTTTGGATTCTTTAATATTTTGAGGGTAGTACGAAATAGCCCTAATACAATTTTTTACACTACTCTTATTCGGATTTATGTGAAACTTATAAAAAATACGAATTTTAGAATTTCCACTTATTCACATAAATATTTCGTGTTTATTATTAAGGTAAATTCAAATATTCCTGGTATGTTCAGCTATAATTGAGTTTTTCTTAAGACAATACAATTTTCCAAAATATTGTCAAAAAAATGTATTGCGTAAATCTTCAAGTTGAAAAAATTTTGTTTAAAAAATTATAAGAAATATTATTGTTTTTTTTTTTAAATAAAAATATAGCCGAATTTGTTCATATTTTAACAAAAATTACGAGAGAAAAAAACGAAGATAGAGAAAAGGACTTAGAAATCTTTTAAAACGAGTTTTTCAAGTAAAACAAATTTGCTTTATGCTTTTTTTCGTATCTCGTCTCGTTCTTACAAAAAAAGGACAAATTTGCATTTTTCATAAAAGTAAATCCAATTTTCTTTTCTCCAGCGCGCAGGTTCGAGACAAACTCTTTTGGAATAAATCCCACGCGGAAATAATATATAGAGATTATATATAGTCTGAAGTATTGTATATGATATTTATTTGTTTTTTACATTTTTTATATAAAACAAATGAATATTATATATAATACTTTACACTATATATAATATTTCTGCCTGGGATGTACCATATTAGTAATAAGAAAATTAAGTTTAAAGATTTTCAGAACGGCGGATTTTTAAACGGATTTTTAAATTGAACGAAAATGTCTATATGAATCGAGAAGAAAAAGTCAAATATCAATATTGGATTAGATACTACAACACGTTTTCACAACATTTCAAAAAATGTTTCACAAACTGCGTCACCAACATTAAAAATTGTAATACTCATACCTTAGTCAGAAAGGTTGTTTCATTTAATCGGTAAAATATGCATCCACAAAAAGCCCTTGAAAAATAACATATTCTGTACCGAAACCATTCTGTGACTTCAGCGTGCACGGCCTGCCCGATTTGCAATTAATTCGGTCCATGTAGAATTGAGATAAAAAAATCAAATTTGCTATGCTGTTCATTAGGGTGGAATTAAAATTAGGGAGTACCTTTGGAATTCGAAAACGCTACAACGCGGAAAAGTAACAAATAGGAGGTGAATTATTTGAGGTACATGAAAACTTTTTAGTAACGAAAATGCATTAGAAAAAAAATCCCCAAGACCAGGAATCGAAATTGGCAATAGCGCGAATTTTTTAAATTTTGATATTGGTATTTTGTGAATTTATCTTCATAACTTGTAGTTTAAACATTTTTGTGAGTATGTGTGGGTTTTTTAAACATAAAAATATATTTTGTATCTAACAGAATTAATTTTTTTACTCATAAGTTTAACATTTTTCGAGTTTGCGTGGAACTTTTAAGCCTGTAATTCACTTGAAAATCCGAATAACGGGCACTTTGAACTTTCTGTAGTATTAATTTTCTCAAAATCTACACATTCATCCATTGTGTCAACTTACTAACGATACTTCAGGCCAAAATAAAAATATTTAAAAAAAGGAAATGCCGCTTCAGCATTTTAAAAATTTTCTGTTTCCATTTTCATTTTTGGGTCTCGTCGATTTTTTATAGTGTATTTCTAAGCTTTAAAATTCCACACAAGCTCGAAAAATGTTAAACTTATAAATAAACAAAATTAATTCTGTTAAATACAAAATTCCGAAATAAGAAAATTTGCTGTCATTCCAATTTCGATTCCTGGGTTTTGTCGATTTTTTTTCTAGTGTATTTGTAAGTTTAAAAAGCTCGCACATGTTTAGAAAAATGTTTAAACTACAAGTTATAAAGATAAGTTCATAAAACACCAAAATCAAGATTTTAAAAATTCGTTATGTAGCCAATTCTGAATCCTGTTCTTGTGTATTTTTTTCTAGTGTATTTCTATGTTGAAAAAGCCCACACATGCTCCCAAAAAGGTTTAAACTACAAGTTATGAAGATAAATTCATAAAATACCAAAAGCAAAAATTGAAAAATTCGCTCTATTGCCAATTTCGATTCCTGAGTCTTGTGGATTTTTTTCTAGTGTATTTCTATGTTTAAAAATCCACACATGCTCACAAAAATGTTTAAACTACAGGTTATAAAGATAAATTCATAAAATACCAAAAGCAAAAATTAAAATTTCGCTCTATTGCCAATTTCGATTCCTGAGTCTTGTGGATTTTTCTCTAGGGTATTTCTATGTTTAAAAATCCATACATGCTCACAAAAATGTTTAAACTTCAGGTTATGAAGATAAATTCATAAAATACCAAAAGAAAAACTGAAAAAATTCGCTCTATTGCCAATTTCGATTCCTAGGCCTTGGGGATTTTTTTTCTAATGCATTTTTGTCACTAAAAAGTTTTCATGTACCTCAAATAATTCTCCTCCTATTTGCAAATGCGTTAAAAGAAATATCCGAAAACAATGGTAAATTAAATAGGAATTATCTCTCAGAAAATAATAGATTAAAATATGAAAAAAATTGAGAAGATCTTTTTGACCTCCAGGTATGTAAAAAAACTTGAAACTCAATAAAATTTAAAATCTCTGCAAACAAGAAATTTTTGAAACTTTTTTTTCGAGCGCGGGTAACCAAGCTGCATGTCTATAGATTCCAAATTAATTATACTTTTTTATGACCCCAATACGCTACTTTTCCGCGTTGTGGCGATTTCGAATTCCAAAAGTATTTATTTTCACCCACCCTACTGTTCATAGATACTTTGCTTTTTTATCAGTGGTTTAAGAATAAGAAAAATGAGAAAATTTTTGTTTTTTATACCCTTACGCTGAAAGCTTTTTTTTCTGTCCAATTTTCTTCGTGGACATTTCAGATTCAAGCTTTTGGTATGTAGGCTTCGGATAAAATTTTCTATCTGTCATTGGCAATTTTTCGGATACATAAGCAATAAAAAACCTGCAATAAAATTTGCAAAAAAAAAATTTTTTTCAACTCATGGTTATATCTACGAAACCCAAGCCGGAAGTCGCCTGCAGACCCCTTCTTGTACTGACTCATAAATATAATTTAGAGATTTAGTGTAAGTGTAATATTTGAAGAGTGGCACCGCATAACCTTGTAAGTGCTACTTTTTCAAAACACGTTTTGTTTGTTCACAACTTTTCTAAAATTCCACTGCACATTATATTAAAATAAATTTGGGTTTTAAATTGTTCAAAACAATTTTGAATTCAGCAAAGTTTTCAAATATGTGAGATATGGAAAAACTGTCAAGGACATTCGATTATGTAGACAAAATTACATAAAGTCCATGTATTGGATAATTTGTGGGTCCATCCAATTTGTTAATAGCTTGAATATAAATGACATAGCATGTTATTGTGCCTTTGTACTAGGCTACCAACTGGGTTTATAACAAAATATGAAACACAAAAGTAAAAAAAATTGTAACGAATACTCCAATTTTACTGTATTTTATATTAACGATTTTATTAAAAAATAATTTTTCACTATTAAGCGTTCTATTTTTTGTATAAAATGTTTCTTGTATTGCATTGATATAGTCTATATTAATGAAAGCGTGAAAAATAAATTTCAAAAATGAAATTTTTTTTAACTTAAGATCGAAAAGAGATCTATTTTAGCATGAATAATTTCATGCAAAATGAGCATGAAAAAGATTCACAATTAAAAAAACAGAATTCCAAACTATCTCACTTTTCGGTTCATTAGAGACAAAAATAACCAATTGAAAAAAGCCGGAGAAAAAGAGAAAAAAGAAAAAAGTCAATCAAAAACCAACCTCTCACTAATTCCTTTCTCCGTCCTTTTCATACTCTACCACGGAACCAACATGTTTCGGGGCCAATTTAGACCCCCTCATTTTTGTTGACACAAGTTTTTCTTTCGTGCAACTAAGGATTCTTATTTATTAATTAATTTTTGAAGCAAAAAATGTAGAAATCTAATTGTAGAAAAAGATTTAACAGTTACACGGATCTTTTCCCTACGGAGATCAGGTAGGTCGTATAAATACGTTTTATATTCTGTATACTTCTAGAATTTTCATTCCGTACGCTTTTGAATTGTATATTGTATTTTCAGCAAGCTGGATTGTTTAGATATTTAGTTCCCATGAGTATTTAATGACTTATATAAACCGACTTCACTTCTTGATAGAAATAACAACTTATACATTATTCAATAATGTAAAGCATCATTAAACATTTTCTGATAAATAAGTAAATCCTTCACAAAAAGTTTATCTCTTTAATTCCCTTAAATTTATCAAAATCAAACAATCATTCTTCTATAGTTCGAAGCCAAATTGTTTCTATACGTTCTCGGAATATGATTTGAAAATCTACTGGACTGGACACTGAAAATTTTGATTTTACAAAATATGAATAGAGAAGAAGCATAGAAATGGATCTAGTAATAAAATATCGTACAACTTAAACCGATTTGTGTACAAATAGAGTGGAAACACAAAGCTAAATATCTTTAAGCTACTTTGCTTCTATGGATTCATTTAAGTTGCGGTTTCTGGTTATTATTTAACTTGACCTGCAAGTATTGTTCCTTGAGTATAATATGCTGAAAATGGAATTCATTTTTCTTTAGACTGTAACTTTTTCAAGCGTATACGATAAATTTACGTTGATCCCTATCTGGAAACACTCAGCTGTCTTCAGGGAAAATAGGCGAACGTCTAAACAGCGGATTAACCGACTAGCTTTAGGCGTTTACTCGAGCGCGTAATCGGTTACCGAGATAATTAGGCGAACAGACCTTCGACATTTCTTTCCCACTGTTAACGGTTACTTTCGCTTATTATTTTGTAAACTTCTGGTTTATCTCACGATTACACTTTCAGGTATGCTGAGGATGACACTATTTCGAATTGACAAGCGATTATTGCAGCAATTGATCCGCAATGATTATAGCAATTGAAAATGTAAACATTGCTACCTGGTTGAAAGCAAAGAAAGCATTTGATAGCCTAGAAAAGAATTAGGCAAATATAAAAGTGATTCGTATAACAAAAGTTTTTTAATTTTAAAAATGATAGTAAGTCGAATATGGATAAATTAAATAAATGAATTTGAAATTAATTTCTTTTATTGAGTAAGCGCTGAATCTTCTTAACTTTTATTTTGTGTCATCCATAGGATACTGTTCACAGTAAGATGTTTTTTATTGCTTTCAAAATACATTTTTCAAGCTTCATAAAATACGTCTATTTGAATAAAGAAAATGCGTTGGGCTCATAATTACATATAAATCCAGAAGTGAAAAATAAATTTAAATACATTTTAAAGTATAATAATTAGAAAAAATTCATTTGCATACATTCTTTAAAACAAATTTAATCAAGAAATTTTAGAAATGAAGATACGTAGTTTTAAATATATCTATTTAAAACTGAGCGTATAACAGTATTTTAGGGAATATTGGAACTGAAATTTGAAAATTCTTCGGAAAATGTATAAATTATTTTA
>CAKNWW010045388.1:0-12063 GCA_932074435.1 Andricus kollari
AAATTCCCAAATAATAAACCAAGGTACTGATTTAATTCTTATTGCAATCAAATTTTACCCATGTATAACCAAATGATTCTAGGCTCAAATCAGGGACAAAATCAACCGATGATTGAATTTCCAGCAGAACAAATAAAAAAATGTTCGGGAAATAATGATAACCAGCAAAAGCAAAATTCCCGAAAACGAAACTATGGGAATGAAAACCAAAAATCGGAAAACATTAATTCGAATCAGCAAAATAATATAAATGCGAATTCAGGTAAAAAACATGATTCAAACTCACAAGACGCAAGTGTATTCAATTTTCGTACCCGTTTCGCAAAAATTGATGGTCACGAACAAAGAAACAGTAGACATATTTGGACAAGTAGTCATTCCACTTATGATTAGACAAAAAGAGAAACACTTAATTTTTATAAAAGATGTTAAGGTTTTGGTCTAGCGAGGTTAAATGTAGCTGGTCACGGATTTCGATCTCCTGGGCTGGTAGTTTCTTTAAAAAAAAAATTTGTTGATTTCGAGTTTTCGCCCGGCGACGCCACGCCTCATCAGAAATACATTATTACACGGAGAGAAGTAAACCAGAGCGGGTGCAGTTTTCACCGTAACCGTTGCTGCGCCGACCACAAGAGGTCTGCAGAAAAATCATGTTGTGGCTGGGCAGCGACGGTTACGGTTGATAACGAAAATATTACTGCTACACCGTGACAGTCACTGCGCGCCAACGTAAAAGATTCTGCAGCGACTGTTGCGTCCGTCGCAGTAACAGTTACTGCAAGATTCACGAGCCGTCGCGGTTACCACCGCAATGGGATTGGACTGCACTGAAGTCCAACGATATTATCTGATAGTCGTCGCGCGTACTCGAATGTTTTTGTGTCGCTGCAGCAAACGTCAAAATATATTATATTTTCGAGTTATTGTTTGTAAGGGGTAGTTTTTTTATGCTAAGAGATGGTTTTGGAATATTGATTTCGATGACGTTAGAGAGCCTCAAATAAGCCTTCAATTCTTATGCACACACTTTTATGATTAGTGGATATTTATTTTGTAGGGTATTTCTTTCGTGATAGGGGTTGTTTTTTAAAATCTACGCTTGAGGTCATGCAAGAGCCTTAAATGAGCCTACAAATCCGATACGTCCACTTTTATGATTAGTGCATATTTAGTGCAATTATCAGTATTTTTGTGTAAGGGGTAGTTTTTTTATATTAAGGTATGGTTTTTGAATATTGATTTTGGGGGCGTTGGAGAGCCTGAAATGAACCTTCACTTATGATGTACTCACTTATATGATTAGTGCATATTTATTTTGTAGGGTAGTTTTTTTGTGATATGGGTTGTTTTTGAAAAACTGCTCGCTTGACGTAAAGCTGAGAGTACCATATGCGTTTAAAAAAAAATGCGGTGCCCAAAATTTGGCTTTTGGCTATTAAATGAGCCTTCAATGAGCCTTTAATTATGGCAAAGGTCTTGGGTTTTTTGGACAAAGTGGTATTTCCAGGTTTCCCACATAAAACAAACGGTGCGTGCAGTAATCCGGTCACGCGCCGGAAGAGCTGAGATGCGCCCGCAATGGTTCATGCGAGCGCAGCAACAGCTTCTGCCTCCCTCCCACTCGCAAGTTCTGCGTGACGGCAGCAGACTTGGCAGTAACGGTCGCGGTTCACTCCTCTACGTGTGGAATGATAGGTATGTCAGTGTTGTATTAAAACGGTGACTCTAGAGTCGCTTTTACAATAATTTTTGTGTTCTCTTAGCCGATCTTTAAAATAGCGCTTGGTTTGTCCTATGCATACGCAGCCACACTTACAAGGAACCACATAAACTATATAAGTTCTGAGTTCAATAGGAATCATATCTTTAAATTTAGTAAAAAACTGAAAAAGATCCTTTTCATATTTAAATGTTACAAGTAAATTAAACTCTGTAAAAATCCTTTTATAAAATCTTGGAAGTTCGTTGACAAAAGGTAGAACTATAATCTTGTCTGGCGATAAACCTGATGAAATCGTTTAAAGTTAAATGGCAAGGATTAGAATTTTTATTTTTTATATAGTCTAATCCCTTGTTAATGTATGTCTTATAAAAATGTCTTTTTAAACCTTATATCGGATAATGACCAGACCCTGTCTACCAAACTATTTATTACCGAGATTTTATCTTTGAAAACTATGTAAGAATTGAAATTTATATATCTGCCAGACCAGGTATCTTTTCTATGCCAATTGGTGATAATAGTATTGTTAGACTTGATTAATGTGATGGCGAAAAAATTAATTTTGTTACTAATCTCACTTTCAATTGTGAATTGAATGCGTGGGTGGTAAGCATTGAATTTATCAAGTAGCTCATTGATGTTGTCTTCATGTAAGCAGGTAAACACATGATCGACATAGCGATACTAGAACAGAAGTTTAAAAGGTAAGTTTTTTATAACGTGACTCTCGAGGCTCTCAATTACCAGGTCCGATATTATACCAGATAAGGGGGACCCCATCGGGGTTGCGAAAATTTGTTGGAAGAATTCATTTTCAAACATGCAGTATGCATTATCCCAGCAGAATTCAACCAATGAATTATTATAATAGAATATAATAGAACCCTGTTGCTCCGATTGGTCGAACTCTCTAGTGATAATAATAATAAAACCGAGAAAAGATGATAGATTCTGTTTAGACTTCAGAAAAGTTAATAATATTGTAAAAAAAGGACCTCTATCCTAACCCCCTCATGACCGAAATACTGGACAGTTCAAGATCAGCAAAATTCATTTCAAATTCGATTTAAAATTAGCTTATTTACAAATACTATTAGACGAACTCTCAAACCAATAACAGCATTCACAGTCCCTAGAAAGGGCATGTACCAATTTAAAAAGATGCCATTTGATTTAACAAATGCTCCAGGCACTTTCCAGAGACTCATTGACAAAATTATTAATCCAGATTTAAAACCAAACGTTTTTTGATATAGATGACATTGTACTAGTCACTTAACATTTTCACGACCATTTAAAATCTTTGAATATTGTATGAGACCAATAAATTACGCAAATTTAACGATTAGCCCGAAAAAATACGAGTTCGGCTGCTCGAAAATCAAATACAAAGGTTTCAAAGTCAATGAAAAAGGACTACAAATAGAGGATGATAAAATGTAACCAGTATTAGGATTCGTTAAACCAAAAAATATTAAACAATTACACCGTATAATGGGGATGGCAAGTTGATACAGGAAATTCATCCCACACTTTGCTGAAACAATAAAGCCGATGGACAGATTATTTGAAAAACCACAAAAATTGGGATTCGGGATTAGAAAAAAATGAGACTCTCCAGAAAATTAAAGATCTTTTGTCGGCAGCACCTGTTTTGACATGATCAGATTTCACGCAACCTTTCCAACTCGAAACAGACGCGAGCAATACAGGATTAGGAGCCGTACTTACCCAACTATTTATTGAGGTAAAGGACGTGATCAAATACGTGATTAGAAGCTTGGACGATTAGCCTGATGGGCAGTAGAATATCTGGAATATGACTACGAGGTCATATACCGTAAAGATGGCTCGTATTTTGTCCTTGATGCTCTCTTGAGATCAGGAGAATCAGCAACAAATATTCTCGTTTCACGGAATCGATCCACTAAAATCTGCACTATTACCAGACTCAAACCCTGCACGAAAGGATTGCCGGGCCGTGCCCGAGATAAGACGAAATCCCCCGAGGGGTCCCGAAGCTCCGAGCGACAGTGGGCCCCATCACCAGTCTTTGCTCGTTCCTTCGGTCGTTAATAGTTTTCCAGATAGTTTTTCTCGTAGTGAGTTCCCTCGCCTTTCTGTCCTTGAGTCGATATCGAAGGAAGATCTCCGGCCTCTCAATGGTCCTTCTCAGGACCACTTCCGCATTCACGGAACTCCATAACTCTTATAGCTCTACGCCTCTAAGCCTTGTCACAATCTGGCCATCTCCAACCAATAAACCACCTTTAATTTTAAATAGGTTATTCTTTCGTTGTTTTTCACCTACCTAAGCTTTCCACCTCCCAAAATTCCCTCTTCGGTATTACTCCCGTAAAAATTTGTCTCCTGTTCAACTTTTCGATGGAAATATTCAATGGAAACATTAAAGCTTACTTTAAATCTTTTATGTGATCCAAGGTGGCAACGACAACTTTGAAGAAGCTACTACTTTCAATGAATTTTCAACTTATTTGCATTCCTCTGACTTAGAGCAAAGTCCTTCAAAACATTAATAGAATCAATAAGATATTGCAATCCAATGACGTGACAGTTGATAAGTCATTAAAACTTCTCGACGTGATGCGTACTTCATTAATGAAAATGCGTGAAGAGGAGTTCCACTTAGAAAATTGAGTTCTTGGGTGCAATTATAGTGTCCCTGAATTTTTTAAAATCAATTTTTTGCTGTATATATCCTCATGAAGAACAATTGAAAAACAATTTATTTCTGAAAAGGCGCCAACAGCTCTATTGCAACCCACCGTTAAGTTTCCCCGATTAAAGGAGCCTCAAAAAAATAAAATGGACTTTAACAAATCTGAAGATTAATAACGCAATTAAAATGGTTCTTCGAGGAAATAGAGGACGTTTTTAGCAATTGTACTATTCATTACTGTCACGGCTGAAAGTGAAAGGACGCACGGTGCCCTCCCGAAGATGGGCAACTTATTAGACACACCTATCCTAAATGATAGGATTGTTCGAAGTATCGGACCTGTGTGGCGAGATATGTACAAACAACGAGGCTTTAAGAAAAGCATAGCTGGATGTCGGGGAACCTGCTTATCGATAGGTGCGCCTGCAAAGACGCAGCATCCTACCTGCGCTATCTGCCGATGGTCTGAATTGACTACCGGATACAAAGCGGGACTAATATACAGAGTGTCTTGCTTTTAATTATAAAAAAAAAAAATCAGAAATTTAACTCATACTGACTTTGAAAATTTGCACAGCGTCAGGCACCTCCTTATTGTCGCTCGATAAAATTTGATTTTAACTATTTTAAATTACTTTCAGAACGTCTTAGCTCAAGGAGAGGGGGATTTTATGAAAACAGAAGTTCTTCCTGTCGCCTAGCTCAGTCTTTTTTTTTACTGCGAAATTCCCCCTTGCAAAGCCGAGTCCGGCGGTTGATTTTAGAGTAAACTCGTCCAATAGATTTTGATATCAAGCAATTCTCTCTTTCCTCAGTCTTTCGTCAGAGTATGGATTATTCATGAGCCGGCCGGGTGTTTGCAGAGTGAACCGATTTACCGCACTAACGCACCAAAGATCATACAGCTGCTAGTGGTTAACTTGGCTAGAGTGGTGGTATGAGTTGTGAAGTGTAGAATTTCGAATAGGATAGGGGGAGTAATTTTGGAGTAGTTCAGAACTGAGATAGAACGTCGGGTCCCTAAGTTACAGTGAGCCTTCGGGTACTCATTTTATTCTAAAGTATATATTACAATTTGGGTAGGTGGAGGGGGTAAATATGCTTCACTTCTTATCTTATATACTTCGTATCTTTCGCTAGCTTTTTCCAATTCCTTAAAAGGATCATAGTGTTAATAAATTTGGCGAATATTCAACAGATAGTCTGGAATAGGTTCATGTGGATCTTGTGTTCTTTTTCACCCCTTATCCCTAACTCGAATTTGACAATTCATCTCCCCATACCTGCGCCTAAATGCGATGGTAAATTGTTGCCATTATGTTAAAAACTCTTCCGCACTAATATTGCGTTTTTTGTCGTAACTATGTTCCAGTTTCGTACTATAGAATAAATATGATACCTACTTCGCTGACAGTTGGACAAAATGAATCCAAAAATGGATTTCTGTTAGGCAAGGTAGACATAACATAACTTGCATTCGAATAAACTTCTTCTTTCCGACATATCTCTTGTAAAATTGCGAAGATTACGCTACTAGCGCTCGTTGTCGGCACCGCGAAATCCCGAAATATTTTCGAATTCCTGAAAATGCTTGAAATATTTCCCAAAATCCTAAAAAGATCCTAAAAATCCGCACGAAATCCAAAATTCATAAACGCTTTTGAAATTCGACATTAGCAAAAATAATCTTCGCAAAGTTAAACAATTCCTAAATACTTTTTCAAATTTCAAAAATAGTGTGGGATTTCGAAAAGGATAGGCAGAGAAACTTTGCAGTTGTGTTCCTGAAATAAGGTTTTTATTTCTTAAAATGAAAATACTTCAAGTGTGAAACTACGACATGAGCATAGCTGCATTCTTATTTTTGTTGCAACTCCCAAGAACAACGTTACGATGATAAAAAATAACCTACCAAATTTTTTTTTTATTGATTGAATTTCTATAGTCTCATCAACATCCAAGGTCATCAGCGACTATACTGTAGGGTTAATTATAAATGGTAGGGTATCTGCGGAGTAGTATACCAAGCTTCCGGCTTTGGGAATCAAACCTGCTGCATTTATTGGTTACATTTTTGCATTATTCGAGATTTCAATTAGATCAAGAAGAAAACTTAAATGTATGGCCTGCGCAATAATATCAAAATTATTTTCAATAATTTTTCGTGAATTAATTTCTTGATCAATTTATATCCAAAAATATATTTTCTTCTGCTTATAATTTCGAATGTATTTATAATTTTACGTTATAAAAAAAATTTTAGATACAGAAACTTATTTTCACTATTTTTCTAGCTTTTTTTTTTCAAAAAAGTTGTATGACTTTTTGAAGATTTCCTTTAAATCTGAATATTTTTCATTTAAAACAAACTTTTGATTCATAGGAGCTTTTAGTACAAAAATGAGGTATATTTTAAGAAAACAAAGAGCTTTGTTTTAACATAGCCTTAGAAAATAATGAAAATTCAATTCTTGACTCTACAGCAGAACTCACCGAAATTCAGCCACTAGCTGATTTGGCTGACAGTGGCCGCTGTTCGGAATTGACTGATTTATTTGTTCTTAATGTTTTTTATTCCAAACTATGTGTTATCAACCATTATTTATTTAATTGTCTGTTAATCTATTTATTCTCAAACGCTTTAAATTTTATCCTTTTATAAATATCATTTCTTATATTCTAATTTTATAATTACTTTCATAGTGTATTATGTATTTCGGCAAGTAGGCTTGCTGACAGTGTGAGTGTGTCGTTCTCACGTTAGTCGTCGTCGTACAAGCGAACACGGGAGAGCCTTGATTCTTCTTTTCGTGAATCAAGACGGCCTAAATAATCGTTAATATACTAGTACTTATTTTTTTGAATAAAGACGGCTCTGAGTGGAGCATTATTAGTTGTTTTTAAATTATGCATCAACTTATTGTCTCACCTCCTTTTTAATACCATATATGAACGTTATCGAGAATGAATTGCCGAAATCTACTTCACAGTTCCACAAAGTTTTTTATATTGTTAATAATTCGAGGACATTTTTGTTCCTTCGAGCCGGATTCTCATTGGTGCATTCTGGCGAGTTCACGAATGCTTAACTTTTTGTTGCACTTTACTGCAAATCTTTGTGAGTGCAATTGTGACATTTAGACAGTGTTCATTGACAGTGTTCCTCCCGGTTCTGTTATGAGTGACTTGTGAACGTTAAGGATTACAGTGTTAAAGTTGAGTGCATTGCAAACGGATAACTGCATAATCTAAAAAAATCGAAATAATCATCGATTTTCAAAGGATGGTTCTAGGTTCGTAAGTTGCTTATTCGTGTATTGCGTTATGCCTTATTTCTCAACGCGTGACTGTCCTTGGTAACGAGGCTTGTTTACTATTCCGGAGGAATATCAATCTCAACGTAGAAATCATAATTATTTGAAAATATTGTGAGACTATAATTTTGAAATATTATTTCGCGAATGAGTTTGTGAATTGAATCAGTGAAATCAGTGCTAATTGACAAATAATCGTAGCTCCTTTATTGACTATTATCAAATGCCCACGTGTTCGTTAGAAAATTATCTCGTGAATTTCGAATCATTTCTCAAGACTATTAAAGTATTTGAAATTACTATTCATAACTCTCGTGAAATTTCGAATTCATGTAAATGAATCGCGACAGTGCTTTCGTATCATTAGTACATCGCGACCTTTGGTATAATCTAATTTTTTAGACGTCGACTCAAAACTTTAATCATTTCGTACGTGTTTATTTTGTAGTCTTCTGTTGTGCTTCGCATTACCGTCAAAATGTCAACACAACAGGCGGAAATGTTCCTTCTCGAGCAATTGAAACTTGCTACTCGTATTAAGGACTCGTTTCAAGGAGTTCGAACTCCTCATACGCGTGGTTTGTTGACAGTGCGATTACAAACATTGGAAGCGAATTTCGTAAAATTTCAGTCACAACATGTCGAATTATTAAAATCCTCACTTACTAAAGACATGGAATACTTCAAGGATAACTTGTCATCACAAGTCGAGGAATGGTACCAAAATTCAAAGGGATTGTATCTCGATGCATTCGATGCAATTTCATCTCGTGATGCAAATGAATCATCAATTAATGTCACCCCTCGTATATCATTCAACTCAACTAAATCGTTTCCGAAAATAACTTTGCCGACATTTTCAGGTAATTACACTGAGTGGTCGAATTTCTCAGATTTATTCAAGTTATTAATCGATGGAAATTCAGAAATCGTGGATGTCGTGAAATTACACCACTTAAAGACAAACCTATCTGGTGAGCCGGCTCAGTTACTGACAAACATTCCTGTCACAAATGACAATTACAAGCGCGCGTGGAAGTTATTAGTTGATCGGTATGAGAATAAGCGAATTCTAATTAATTGTCACTTATCGGCTATTTTTTCGTTGCGGCCTCTGTCAGCAGAGTCAGCTCCCGGTCTCAAACAACTGGTTAATACCGCGATAGAAAATTTGGAAGCTCCCAAAGCATTGGATTGTTTGATTGATAGCTGGTCTCCCTTTCTAGTTTTCTTTTTGACCAATTGCTTGGATCATCAGACTCGACGTGAGTGGGGCACCAAAGGTGGTGTTTTACAAAGGCCAATAGTGAAGTTGTGTCTCCTGCCAAAGGCAGTGAAGAAAGTGTTGTGATTTTTTGTTTGCAAGTCGATTTTCTTATTTTTTATTATGTTTCAGTTTCTATAGCATGTCATGAATGCATGTATGAGATTATTCTTATTGTTCATTTAGTCCAAATGAAGTGGGCGGAATGTTCGGAATTGACTGATTTATTTGTTCTTAATGTTTTTTCTTCCAAACTATGTTTTATCAACCATTATTTGTTTAATTGTCTGTTAATATATTTATTCTCAAACGCTTTAAATTTTATCCTTTTATGAATATCATTTTTCATATTCTAATTTTATAATTATTTTCTCTCCCATATTATTTATTCTATTCGCAGTGGAATGGAATGGAATTGAATGGAAGCTTCTAATATGTCCCCTAAGGGTTTACATTTTTCTTGTATCTCTTCCCTATTCCTTTACACACCCCCCTCGCACTTACTTGGTGGTTAGAGGGGGACCTACAGTTTAAGGTGAGTTCCGAACCATCAAGAGCAACAGCTACAAGTACTTAGAGAACCTTTTTCTCTAGAGGTACCGGTCCCACGACTCTCCGGAGGTGAACAACTCCCTTGTTTGGCTAGTGTTCACCGCATGGGCCGCCGAGGCTCTTCCAGAGTGCGAGGCGTTCTCACGTTAGTCGTCGTCGTACAAACGAACACGGAAGAGCCTTGATTCTTCTTTTCGTGAATCAAGACGGGCAAAATAATCGTTAATATACTAGTACTTATTTTTTGAATAAAGACGGCTCTGAGTGGAGCATTATTAGTTGTTTTTAAATTATGCATCAACTTATTGTCTCACCTCCTTTTTAATACCATACATGAACGTTATTGAGAATGAATTGCCGAAATCTACTTCACAGTTCAACAAAGTTTTTCATATTGTTAATCATTTGAGGACAGCCGCCCTGAACACTAGTTCAACCCTAGTCCATATACTTCTTTCTACCTACCGTCTGTACTGTTTCTGAATGATCAAATTGGAGAAAATATTAAAAAATTTTTCAATAATTATAAGTGGGCATCTGCATTAAAAGGGTCCGCATCAGTGTTCACAGATCGAGGGAGCTGGCGGCCCCCACCACGACTCCCGTGTGGGAGCAACACACGTAAACGCCGCGTGTCGGTGTGTCCCCACTTCGTCATTTGATTCCACGCTCCGCGGCAACGAAAATTTGTCGGTTCTCATGCTTTCACTGTCTCCTTCGTGCTCTTTCATTTGAGTTCGGTGGCGGCTTCGGGTCAGCCACGAAGATGGGTTCGGCGTTGAAGCCGATGATGCCCGATTCGTTACTTGTAATTTCTCATTCTCGGCGACTGGGCTATTTTTAAGATTTTTCAGCTTTTTCAGATTTGGAGAATTGGAGGATTTGGAGGTTAGGGTCGACTTTTGTTTGCAAACAAAGTTTGACAACCTGAAAAAAGCTAAAAAAGTTTTAAAATATGATGATTATATTTTTCAGGTATTATTATAGAATCTTTTCTAGTATAGGATCTATAGGGAATATAGTACAAGTTACTACAGGTTTTCAAATTTGTAATATAAGGAATATATTTTATGACAAAAATTGAGGTTAGATTAATAAATCATAATATAAAAAGATTCTTCACAAAATTTAAATTTTTCACTGATGAGAGTGTAAAACGGCAATTTTATTATTTTTAATGATATTTTTCTTTTTTAATTCTGAAATTTCATTATTTTGTAGCTAATATATAAATCAGTAATTATTTTTAATAGAAAATGGGTATTAAAGTATTACAGAAAAGTTAATAAAGGAATAAGTAATATTAAAAAATATTGAAAAGATGAGTGTCAGAACTAATGAAAATATATATATTTATGTTTATATATTTATATTTTTATTAGTTCCAAATTATTATTTAGAATTTTTTTAGTTCAATACAAAAAACTGTAAACTTAAAAATGTTTCTTAAAAGTGAATGCACCTCTTTATAATTTTAGAGCTAAATTAATTGTTCATTTTAAAAGGAAAGTAGTCTACAAAGCAAAAATTGTATTTTATTATTTTATAGGTTTCTTGATAACAAGTATCCTGGATATTTTTTGGTAAACCTTTTCAGTTTTTATTGAAATATAAATATTTATATAAATATGTGTATCTATAAATCTATATCCTTTTAAAGCGAAAAATTTATTTAGCTCTAAAAATTATGAAGAGGTGCATTCATTTTAAAGAAAACATTTTTAGGTTTAAAGTTTTTTGTATTGAACTAAAAAAATTCTAAATAATAATTTGGAAATAATGAAAATATAAAGATATTAACATAAATATATATATTTTCATTAGTTCTGACACTCATCTTTTCAATATTTTTTAATATTACTTATTCCTTTATTAACTTTTCTGTAATACTTTAATACCCATTTTCTATTAAAAATAAATACTGATTTATATATTAGCTACAAAATAATGAAATTTCAGAATTAAAAAAGAAAAATATCATTACAAATAATAAAATTGCCATTTTACACTCTCATTAGGGAAAAATTTTAATTTTGTGAAGAATATTTTTATATTATAATTTATAAATAATTTTTTATTTATAAATAAAAAATTATTTATAAATTTGTGTATACTTATTTTTTTATACTTATTTTTATATAATTACTTTATAATAATTTATTAATTATTTTAAAGAATAACGATAATAAAACAATAGACCCATTTCTGTAACAGGCTATATGTATAGTGTAAGGCTTTCTCGCCTGTGAATCATTATTTATTTATTTATTAAGTATAGATATACAAGTCATCAAAGGTTTTATGAAGTGATTATAAGAAATAACAAAGCTGTGATTTTCGTAATTTCATATACATTCTATTTTCCTTGATAAAATATTATAAATATTGAATATTTAATTCAATGAAAATTTAAGAAAGTATTATAATGCAAAAAAGTTTAAAATCTTTTTAAAAAAAGTCTTAAAACTTTTAAAATGGTTTACAATATGAATATATCGACTATTATAGTTTCATAGTTTTCATGCTTCTT
>CAKNWW010045412.1:0-10933 GCA_932074435.1 Andricus kollari
TCTTATTCGTTTTTTTTCCTTACTTAATCCGAATTTTCTATTTTATTTACAATCTGGGTTGTGCTTGTACCGTTCTTTTATTTTCGAATACTTTCATCCGTCGTTTTAAAGCACGGATTCGTAATCATATGGTAATTATATTGTATATAGAAAAGAACGAAAAGAAACGTAACGAAACTTTCGTTATGTTCCTTTTTGTTTTTTTCGATATAAAACTTTGAAGAATAACAATATTGACATCGTGCCTCCGTAGCTGCATTATTTTGTAGTAATTTTTCATACTTAGCCTAGTTTTCAGGTAAATTATATTAAATTTACAGAAATAATTGGCAAATATAAGAAAATTCCCCTTAATTGGGTTCGAATTCTTGTTTTAAAGACTCCAGAGCATCTGTTTCCGCTTAAACGTATTGGCGCAAACTACACGTCGACGTTATGGATAGCTACGTATGAAATATCTACGTCATTTTATTATTTGAGTTTGGTATCAATAGAATATTATAAAATACTCCTTGGTGCTCGAGCCCTCGAAGTGTAATAATTTTTATTTCTTTTTTTTTTATTTGAATCGATGCCTGAAGCTTATAGGTAAATAGAGAGCGAAATTTGTTGTCCTTTGTTAACTTTTTCTTTTGCTATTTGAAAACCACTTTACTTTAAAAATCAGATTTTTTCCGCGAAGATTCACTGCAAGTGAACAACCTTGAACGGCTTTTACTATGTAAATACCCATTTATCATGTAACATAGTAACACTATGTTATATTCAGAACTTGTCTGATAAAATTCAATGTAATGATCAAACCTTGTCTAATATCAAGTTAATTATCAGAACTTGTCAATTTAATGAACCCGGCAATGTCTACACTACCGTGCAAAAGTTTAAGGACACCTCTTTTTTAAGACTGACAAAGTTCTCTTAATTTGAATTATGCCAGAGCTAAACATTTTATCTCTAAAGAGTAAAATGCTCTCAAAATTCTGTATGAAATGAGCCCAGGATGAAGCTAATTTGTTCGTTTTTTGAAGTCGATATTTCAAAAATATTGTAAGTCTCAATGTTTTCTGAAATGTAAAATAACTTCCGTAATAATCAATATTTTTTAATGTTCTTGTGCTCATCTGAAAGCTATTTTTCCACAGTATCGCAGCAGCTTATGAGCATAATAAATTTAAAAAAATCTTTTAGAGCGCAAGAACTTGAAGTTGGAAAAATGTGAAACAAACTTTCTGTGGGCAAATAAAAATAAAACATTCAATAAATATATATTTTAAGGGACTTTTTTTATTGTTATATGTTTTATACATTTACAAACTAGAAACATAGCTTTAAAGTGAGCCCAAGAACATTAAGAAATATTGATTATTACGGAAGTTATTGAAAATTTAAGACAATATTGATTTACACTATTTTTGCAATATCTACTCAAAAAATAGACAAATTGGCTTCATCTTGAGCCTATTTTATACAAAATTTTGAGAGCATTTTACCCTTTCAAGAGAACATTTTTAGCTCTGACATAATTGAAATTAAGAGAACTTTGTCAGTCATCAAAAAAGAGGTGTCCTTAAATTTTGCACGGTAGTGTATGCCGAATTTAAGTTTGAATTATCCGGGTATGTTTGCTCAGTTTGGTTTTATCAATCAAAGTTACTGCTATATATTATATACTTAAGAATTTATCTGATATAAGTCTGCAACCATTCTATATTATACATACTTCGACTGTACTTCATTACACAATTATTTATTCGTATTCGTTCATTAATTTAATATCCAATGCACAATTTTATCGTCAACATCTAATATTAATTTTTATAGAAGAAACAGTTTTAGGTTTATATTCATTTTAATATTGAGATTCAATGTTTATTGCTCTAAAAGTATTAATATTATTCCTAGTCACGATTCTGGAGTTTTTTATAACGTGCAAGAGTTCTAATATATATTGTTAATATATAGCTACTCAAGCCGTGGCAGAGAAACTCTTCTGAAACGCGTTAATTTAGGCTTCTACTTTTTTGTTTATTTGTGTACTCAGTTTAATAGCCAGGTCCACACCTGCTTGTATTTACATATACAATCCATTCAATTCAATGAACAGGTTTATACCTGCTTCTGTTTTATAAAGACACTAAGCGAAACAGTATTTCCGCACGCAATTTAATGTTTTTTATAAATACTCAAAGTTCATAATTATCGTCTGTAAATTGAATGCACACTGTTACAACTTTTTTCAATTTAATGTTCAGAGTTATTATCTCTGCTTCTTCTAAGCGTAACGCAATTGAATGCACACCATTATAGCTTTTCTTAATTAAATTACCAGAATTATTATATCTGCTTCTTCATACCGTATCGCAGTTGAACCTACGCCATTACAACTTTTGATTCCTTTATAGTATATACAATGGACGTCAGATGCCTCCACGCCAAGTGTTTTTTCTTGTTTTTTTAGTTTCTCCTACCTTATTTTAATCCTTTTCCCAATTCCGAGTTTTCACACACTCCGTTTCACCGGCATCTTTAACTCTACTACAAAAAATTCAGGAATTGTCACAAATGGTCAGAAGTTCTGACGATTCCTGAACATCCTGACAATTCCTGATGAGTCTATTACTGAAGATATGCTAATTCACATCCTATTAGGTAGCTCATCGGCTAGGACCGCAGGTAGGCCAACCCGAAAGGACTAAAAATTAAAAATTAATTGTTTTAAAGTTGCATTTGAATACAGATTCAAAAGTTAGCAATTCAGAATCTGTGGGTTTCGACGTGGGATACGTCAAAAAGGACAAAATTTTCAGATTCACCTTCAGAGTCATTTAATATATAAATATTAATAATTAAATATAAGTAAAAAGAGAATAAGCATAAATAAATATAAATAAATAATATAAATAACCTGGGAAATATAAAAGGGATTAGGTTTTATGGCATTCTATTCTTGCACCCCTAATAAAAGGATTATCCTTCGAACCCAAGCTCTGAAGGTGGAGTTCGAAAGCTGCGGCTGAGCCTAAGCTAGCCGCATGACAGGATTCCTGCGAATCCGGCCTTGTGACCGAAGCCGCATGTTTGATTTCCAATGCGACGACTGCACCCGCATATCAGTACAGTTTCATCGTCTGCGACAGTAGGTTGTTGCAAGCCATGGTAGAAAGACTACAATTATTATTCAATTTCCATGACAAGGAGGAAGATCTTTTATTAATTTTATTAAAAGATGCAGATCGGAGTTAACCTCAGCCCTTTTATTCGACAAGAGATCTTGAGGGGTTCCCAATTATTCCATTAATTGTTTTTGCCTCTTGTGTAATTCATCTCTTTTGGTAAAAATTTCATTTTATTTTATTTTAGTTGAATTTTTTTTTTTTTGTTGAAAATTTATGGTTTTAGTTGAAAATTATATTATTTTCTAAAAATTTATATTTTATGATTAAAAAAGTAGACTGTTTTGTAGAAAATTTGACTCTTTTGGGATATATTTAATCTCTTTTTGTTAAAAATACAACTGGATAAAAAATAATATTTTTTTGCCGATAATACAATTATTAGGTTGGAAAATCGTCTTTTTGGATCAATTTAGTAGTTGAATTTTCAACCAAAAACACGAATTCTCAACAAATACATTAACTTTTGACCAATCAGTTTAATATTCTACCAAAAATGAAGTTTCAACAGAAAAATTTAATTGTCAATATTTCAAGCAAGAAATACCAGTTTTTAACCAAATATTTGAATCCTTGCCTAACACATCTTAATTTCCAACCGAGATGATTTATTTTCAACAAAAAAAAAAAGAATTTTCCATGAAAAATGTGATCGTTGATATTTTCACCAAAAAAGATTTAAATTTAGAAAAGTCAAATTCAATTAAAAAGACGAATAATCGACAAAACATTAAAATCTTCAACTAAAACATATTAGTTTTTAACCATACAGTTGCATTTTTAACCACAAAGATTAAATTTATAGCAAGTAAGACAATTTTTCAACCAAATAATTGATTTATGGACCAAGAGGATTAATTTCCCACAAAATACATGCATTTTCGACTATCGGTCATGTACATACATGCATGACTACATAATACACAATTACATATGTGTATAAATAATTGTATACGCTCATTTGTGAATGAATATGTAAGAAATTTTATATTTGCATGTAAAACAAAACGTTCCCACGACGTAATTGTTTTATTAGACATTGTATGTAATACGTAATCAGTAAAATCTGACTGATTAACGACAGCAATATTCAGTGAAACTTCAGTAATGAGTAACAATAAATAATAATATAATTACGTTATGGGAACGTTTTTTTATATACAAATAGAAAATTTATCACATATTTATTCATAAATGAGCGTATGTAATTATTTATACATGTAATCATGTATTATGAATCTTCCATAATTTTGATCACAAAATACAATTTTTCACAAAACTCTTGCTCGACAAATTAGACAACCCTCACGGCTGTGCGTCTAGGCTGCTACTAAAGTCGGCGTCAAAAGTACGCGACCCTTACTTTGAACGCTTGCAGCTCGTTCAAAAAAAATCGCAGAAATTTTAGCCAGGTAAACGTTGAAAGCTTAAGGTCCCTATTGTCATGAAATGGATACTTTTTTTCTAAGACTTTTTACACGGTGGCTATTCTCATTAAATTCCGAAATATGCGTTTAGGTTTATTTCGCGAAATATTGATCTAATTTCATTTATTCAAATTGTACTTCAATCTCGTTACAAAACTGCACATCTTAAGCCATAAAACGACTTCCTATCATTATTCCTTTCCGAGATGATTTGTTTGTGGAAAACGGTCTGTAATTAGTAAGCAAATGCATATTTCGAAATTTGGATAACTGCGTAGCATTCTGGACACCTGAAGGATCGTCTGTGAATTTTTTCAGATTTTTCAAGACGTCCAGCTCGGTTTGGGAACCCTCGAAAGTCGAGGCTTAAAAAAAGTGCCTCCAAAACCTTGTTTTTTGCGACGACAATCTCTGTTGTCTAGTATTGCAACCAAGTTTTTATGAAAAATTACTTCAAATACCGTCATTTATACCGAGCTGTAGCTGTGCTTTGAGACTGGAGGTGGGGGTAATTTCATGTATCACTGCCCTAATAGCACGGAATGTCCCTGGAACGTTCCCGGAACGTGTAAAATGTCCGCCGTTTAGGAACGTTCCACTGGAACGTACCAAACATAAATTACCGTTATTGTTATTATTAACAATAAATATTGCGTAAACCGTAAGTGATAGGTCAAAATCGATGTCAGTTTATGGTATAGATATCATATTATAGATAGTATATGCAGTACTTGAAACTCAAAAATGACATACATTTTCACCTATCTCTTACGGTTTACGAGATGATTCTTGTTAATAATAACAATAATGGACGATTCTCCTCAGGTCCCAATGGAAGGTTCCCAAGCGGCGGTCATTTTATACGTTCCGGGAACGTTCGCGGAACGTTCCGTGCTGTTAGGGTCGTGATCCTAAAATCAGTTCTTAGATGGCTAGAGAAAATATTAAGCATGTCGAACATTAGGTACCGGAGAATTTGCTTCAGTAGACGCTATTCTTTAGCTCAACGTGGTATTGGAATCCAGAAATATAATTGGGCATTACAAAAAAAAATTCTTTATTGAATCGAATAAAAAGAAATTTTGGGATAAACTGAGAATACACCTTCTCAAATTGAGTGTGGAAAAATATGATTAAAAATTATGAAAATGAACTGCGCGATAGAGGCCTATAAAGGCTTACAACGAAAGAAACAATTTAAATGTTACCGCATCTAATCATAATAAATCAAGCACAACCATACTTGAAGTTGGGATAGCCTCTGAGCATAAAATGCATACTTGGAAACGTACGCCTCTATGATGACCAAGCGACAAGAATATTTTACAAAGCCAAAAAACACTTATTTAACTAAAGTAAAATGTTCAAATTTTGTAACCAAAGGCTTAATGATACATTATATCATACACTAATAGAATGCAAAGTGCATGACCTAGAACATTATGATTTTTTTTGAAAATACCGAGCAATCTATATGTATAGTTAAGTGTTTACAAATGGTCAACAGCACAATTTTTCGCTAGGGTTAACACTTTTTACCGCAATCAATCGCGAAATTGTCGATTTTACTCATTAAGTCGGGAGTTTTAGAATGTCCCATGACACCCGCGAGTGCTGCATCAGTGTCAGAGTTATATATAAACAATAAGTTTGTAAATGTGTCTAAAGGACACTTCTGCCTCTACCCTCTCCTTCTCGACATCCGTCTGCTCTTGGAGTGTTTTGGAGTATTTCTCCGTTTCAGAAAATGAATATTTTCACACGAAATATTCATTTCCTCAGCATCAGAAGGAATCACAGAATGTTTCAACTGCCCCATGCGTTTACACACCAATTTGGGTTCGCTTGAAGACATTTATGTGATCCCTCAAGGACGTAATAATATGTTTATGTGACAAATACCTTGCAACTTGGGGAAACTGTTACTTATAGAATAAAAACTGCTTCTATTTTTCTTATAGTTTTGAATATTTTTAATAGGTATAAGAAAAAGTTTCTGTTACAGAGTATTTTAATAAGAAGCAGCCAGCCGTTGTGCGGTGCAACCGGAAAAAGATGTAAAGAAGATGAAAGACTATTGAATGCCGTTTTGGGACCAGGAAGAAGGGGGTAATGCTAAATATTCCTTCTTTCCACACCATGAGTATATAGTTGAAGAGTGAAATACTTTTAATAGCGAGGTGCTACTTCCAACTATTTTTATTTTGTTTAGAAAAGTTTAGTTTGAAAAAAAAATGTTCAATTCCAAATTTTTATTTTACGCTTTGCAATAAACTTCTTGTTGTAATTTAAAACAAAACTTACAAGTCAATTACAGACCTAATCCTCCCACCTACTTCTAATTATTCGATTCTTTGTTTTTGTCTCTTGTGTAAGATAGCTTTTTTTTTAAATACATTTTTTTAAACTCTGGGAAAAGAGCCCGTTTTTCAATCCTAAACTTATCCAATCGAGTACGAACGTCAAAAACCGCACGCAAAGAAAGGTTTGGTTGTGGCAACCAGAAATCGAGTTCTCCCAACCGAACTGTCGGGTTGCCTATGGACTGACCCTACTCACGGGTTGCTGTGACTGAACTGGTTTGGATGTACTAAGTTTGGTCACTGTAACCGAAGAGTTCGGTTGCAGTAACCAAACTGCTCGCTTAACATCAGTATTCAGAACCGAAGAGTTCGGTTACAGTAATCTAAAAGTTCGATTGCAGTAATAGCACCGTTGGTTTACAGCAAACTAACTGTTTGGTTACATCAATTGATCCCGCTTCCCTCCCCCTTACCACCACTCCTGTGGGATTGGGTGCTGGGTTACAAAATTACACATATTTGCAGAATACGCTTAAAACTGCCGAATTTTGAACATTTCAAAGTTGTCATTTGTCAATTTTCTGTCTTGTGAAAAATATAAAAGATTTAAAAAAATATATTATTCAGTTGAAAGTAAAACTCTGCTGGGAAGTAAGGCCTTGAAACATGTACAGTCCCAACTTCACTGACTCCTGCGCGAGAGCCTAAAGCATTATTTATTTCTAAATCATCAATGCCAAGGCATACAGATAATAAACCCTGTCGATTGAACGGCACCGAAACGGTTCTCTCATTCACGGGTTTCGATAAGTTCAGATATCTAACTCTTTTCTTTAGAAGTTTAAAATTGGAATGAATATAATGTATCTTGTAAATGGAATGAGATAATCCAAAAAAGACGAAATTTTTTTATTTAACTCCAGAATAGTTTATTAGTATATAATTTATAATTATAAAACATACATAATGAGAAAAAATATAAATTAAAAAAAGTGTAAGTTCCGTTTAGGTGCCGAAATTAGCGCAAACAGTCACGGAAACGGCACAGGTGGCCCAGTGCCGTTTCATCGGCAGGGGAGGTAGTTCCTTGAACGCCATTTCTTTTTAATGCACACTGTAGAATTTCGATTTAAAAAATTCTATTGCACTTCAATTCACCTTCAGCAGAGGCTTATGAAATATTCTGAAATAGAAACACTGATGCTACTTAGCTACGGCTAAGGAGGCGTGTCAAAACGGTAACTGGCCTCCTCAGAACGCGCCAATTCTCGAGTTTGCGGAGTGCGAGTAGGCCAGAAGGTGAAAAGAAAATTATGCAGACGGGTGCTGAAAAAGCATTAGATTAATGTAATAAAAAAGTTAAATAATTAATACTTTTTAAATATTAATATATGTATAATTTAACATTCTGTAATATATCTTAATCATCACCCTAATAGCACGGAGCGTCCCAGGAACGTTCCACTGGAACCTGAGGGTAACCTTCCGTTATTGTTATTTTTAAAAAGAATCATCTTGTAAACCGTAAGAGATAGGTAAAAATGGATGTCATTTTTGAGTTTTAAGTATCGCATATACTACACTATAATATGATATCCATATCGTAAACTGACATCGATTTTGACCTATCACTTACGGTTTACGCGATATTTATTGATAATAATAACAATAACGGTCATTTATGTTTGGAACGTTCCTGGAACGTTCTCAAGCGGCGGAGATTTTACACGTTCCGGGAACGTTTCAGGAACGTTCCTTGCTATATAACACTTTGGTGGCCACAAACCGTCGTCCGGTTCAGGCAACCCAAATAGTGCCAACCAAACATAGTTTTTATTAACAATACATGAGAGAGGGGTAGGAGAGAAATAGAGGTTTCCAATCTGGTTTGATGAGTCTAGGCTATTAGTCTAAGACATTTCTTGTTCGGAAATGTTATTATTATTTTCCGCTATTGTTCATCTAATTGATGCGATGTAATGTTTGGTCTAAATATATCTTTGAAATGCTTAAAGTATTATATTATTCGTTAATCTTGAACAATTTTGTTGTAGGTATATTGTTGACACAAGGTCTGTTACTCAAGCTCAAAGCGCAAGAGCCAGAGGCGGTGGAACGGAAATAGATGCAGCTTATCCTCAATGGCGAAAAGTACACAAAGCAGTTCCACGTCCAAGCGATTTAACAGATAGTTTAAGTAAATTAATCGAAGCTTGCAATGACACTGGATGCTCCACTTATCAGTGGCTTTCAAGATTAGATGGCAGCGGTTGGTTATCAGGAGTTCAAAGTGCTCTAAACGCTGCTTGTGTAGCCGCACAATGCCTTCATCATGAAGTGGCCGCAGTTTTAGTTCACGGTAGGAATTCAAGAAATGACTTGCAAAAACCTTTGTATTAAGAGCATGTAACACGGTATGTAATCTAAACTTACAAGCAAAAATCAAGTTAGAAGTCATAAATTAGATTTGCTGTTTTCCTTTTAAACGAATGGACGAAAATAGGGTAACGACATCAATAGCCTCTCCCCCTTGCACCCTCTCAATAGAGAGCCAATTTCTCTCATTTTCACAGGAGAATAGTAAATGCAAAAGAAATATTAAAGTTACCTGTTGCCTGAATGTCCTTATATGTAAGGTTTAGTATGTCACTAGATATAAACAAGCAGTTGTTGCGTATAATCCATGACTTAACTCAGAAGTTTAACAGAGTGCATCTGATTTTAGGGGCCATCGCAATCATCATAGAAATTAGCTAACTGTCTGACCCTAAGAAAAATAACGCGTGGCTCAGTAATAATTTTCAGTAGCTCAGTGCTGACATTTACACGCATATTTATTTTACGTACATACAGTAAAACCTCTGAATAGTCTTAACTTGGGGATATACATGGGCGGGTTAATACTATTGTGAGCTTGATAAGTGGTTCTCCAATGTAAACATCTTAAATCCGTTAAATATAAAAATGTCCGTTTGTGGGATGAAAGATGTGGCTTAAGGTTATGGCCGGGTATCACTTGATACATGGCGGCTTAGCTCACTTTTCGTATTGTCTTGCGCTAAGCCTACCATAAACTCGTGCTGGATGCTCGTCGAGGCTATTTGGTGCTCAAACGGAGGATACCGTATTACGGTGCGGTGGTACCTTCAAATTGAATTCCTAATGAAAACTGTTCAACAACACCATGGAGGTCGAGTCAAAGGCGCGTTCTTTTTTAAAGTGGTGATCCTCAGCGGGGCTAGTCCACTTTTCAGTGAAACATGCATCTTTTTTATGAAAGAAATTTCTAACCATTTCTCACAAAACAGGATAATTAGCTTGGTAATTCCCAATATATACGTAGAGTTCACTTGTCAATGAAACATGCGGGTTTTTGTTTGTTTTTTATTAAAAAAATTTATAACCATTTTCATACTTTTTTCAAGAAAGAAATTTCTTTGCCATATAACATGTATCAAAGTAGCTTCTCAAACTAACTAACCTACAGAATATTTTCAAACCTTAGAGAATGTTCACGTATGCCGTCACACTGTATTTTAAGATTTGTTACTTCCGTACCTTTTGTCATGCTCTATAGTGAAATGGCGAGACCTCCACCTGTAATATTACGTAACGTTCATTTGACCACTCCCCCTTTTTTTACTATTTTTTCAAATAGTTATACAAGAATTTCATAATATTAAATATGGAAATAAAACATTATATGAATATGTGACGTTCTCTAAGAAAAGACTCCACTTTTTCGATGTACAGTTACATATGAGAACATTTAGCCGGATAAATTCTCGACATTTTAGGCCCGGAACCAATTTTCTAAGATGAAAAATGAGGCACCGGTGCACTTTTGAAATTGGAACTTTCAAAAACCGCTTTGCGAGAAAAACTTATTCAAAGTATTATATATTAACTGGATTGTCACCAGATAGAGCATACAATAAAGAATTATTTCACATCGAAAACTAAAATCAATATTTTTTATCCTTGTAAAAAAAAAAAAATGATCTAGATTACTGTTTCTACACTACTTTGT
>CAKNWW010045449.1:0-10789 GCA_932074435.1 Andricus kollari
GTGTGTGTGTGTGTGTGTGTGTGTGTGTGTGTGTGTGTGTGTGTGTGTGTGTGTGTAAAATAAGATCGAGGCGTCCAAGAGTTGTACAATTTACTTTTGCAGACATTCTAAAAATATAACGGCCGGTGAAGTTAAATGATGAGGTTCGATTTATAGATTTAATTTACGTCCCTGCAAAAAAGATTCAATTGAAATCGATTGACTGCAGTCGCGAAACTGAAATCGGCCTTCGAGAATTATGGTGAAACGCAATTCAGTTCGAACATGGTGAATTGCACAATGACGACTTGCAATTCAACGTGCATTTTTTGAATGGCTTTTAGTTACTTTGGCAAATATGTTAAAACTTCAAAAATTATTTATTTTGCCTAGAAATCATAGGGGTTTATATATAGGAACCATAGGGTTCTATATTGAATGTTAGAAGTGGCTTGATTTTCATTTGTTTCCTATTACTTCACATGCAGAATAAGTGAAAATCGACTGCCATTAAAAATTCAAAATAGAACCTTGCGGTTTTAGGGTCACGAAATAGCAAAACTGTAATGATTTCTTCAAATTTTTTAAGCATCTAATAAGCATTCTTTAAGTGGCAAAGAATGTTATCTTAGTTAAAATACCCCTTCCCAGACCCTCGTTGCCGGGAACCTTGATCAGTTTGACCTAGTTTTTGCCCGACTAGTCTGGAAGTAAACTCTTCGTATATGAGAGCTTTAATGGCAGCTTGAAAGTCAGAACAAATGTAAAATATGCTGGCCTTTATATGCTCACTTACGAATTTCCTCTAGACAAGCTTTAATAGCTATGATTTCGGCCTGGAAAACAGGAGGGAATGTGCCCAGTGCTGTCGAGATTTCAGCCCCAGTTTCCACTGAGTTTTTTGAGCCGTCTGAGTACCACAAGAGGCCTCCTGGAAAATTATCTTAAAGGTTATAATAAAGGATAATTTCTTCAACATATTATCAGTTTGCATTACGAGAATAGTATACTCGCATAGCCTGCGTTTACTGATCATGTATGTCTTTCACCACAACATCACTAAGGTTGCCCTCTACCAGAAATCTATAGACCTCTGCTACTGCAACCTTCCTCACGGAAAGTTGCAAAGGCGGAATGCCCAGAATTTCTCTTTGTCGCCCATATAATAATAATAAGCGCCAGGGTCAGATAAAATCAACAACTTTTAGTGGATGAAGTTCACTTATACACATCAACATCTGGCTCGTATATTTACTACTTTCTTAAACGGAGAATAATGCATCCCGCAGTGGTTAGTGGCAGGATGTACGGTACTGATCCCTAAGACCGGAGATTTGTCAAGTCCAAAGAGTCCAGAGGGCTGGCAGGTTGCAGGGAGAACCTGTTAATAGACAGGTGTATTACCCAGGACTCGATCAGGTATCGACGCAATCTGTCCATGGCTTGGATTGACTGCCGCAAGGCATTGAATAACACGAAGCATGAGCTACTTATTAAGCTCCTTGAATGTCTGGAGGTGTATCCAAAAATAGTGAGATGCATAAAAGAGCTTATGCTCTTGTGGCGGACAAGATTTTTCATGACATCTGACAAAAGACAGCTATATCACATATAAAAGAAGGGTCTTCCAAGGAGACCCTTCAAGTCCGATGATTTTCTGCATCTCCCTCTTGCCCAGGGTTAGTCAGTTACGCGTAACTCAAGTATTTTCTACGTATAATACGTTTTTGACGTAAAATACATCGAAAACAGTAGAAAACCGTAGAAAACTCCTGTAAGTCATCAGTGTTGACAAGTACATAACCTCACTTTTGAAATATAATAATTATTCATAATTCAATTCCCAAATCATAATTTAATTCCATGGAAGGATATGTTTTTTGAGCGGCACAAAGAAGGACGGAAATCTTTCGCAAAGTGTCTTTTCTGTGATAAGATTGATGAGTTTGTAAGAGAATTGGTCCTACATTTTTCCTTTGGGCTTACCTTCTCGATACATCTTTTTACAATTCACTGCAATGAAAAGTTGAAAAGCGAACATGGCAACTACGATTCACGACAAGAAAAATAGGTTATGTGAGGTACTTTTCGATATTGACGCTTGCGCACTAAACGTTTCCATTCGGATGTAATATACGTCAAGTCACGTAGAAAACCAGAGAGTTTTATAATATTGTATCAATATTTTTAAATACGTTGTAATATACACGTAGAAAACCACGTATAATACGTGGAGTATTGTACGTTACCAACCGTGCTCTTGCCTCTATCTATTGTACCTTGAGGCACAAGCTCTGGATACCTATGTGGCCCGCCTAACAGATGAGAATATAAGGTTATATAAGAATATAACCACCTTTTATACATGGACGACCTTAAAATCTTTGCTTCTTCAAAAGAGAACCTTAACATCCTTGTGGCGGCGGTAAATAGGTACTCTAAAGCGATTGGCACGAGCTTTGGAGTCGACAAGTGTGCCTGCCTCCACCTACACAAAGGTACATCATCGCGTGACGATTAGGATATTGAAATCTCTTTTAGATGAAAATTCAACTGTTTTTTTGAAAAATTCTCTTTTTGATTAAACAATTCACCTGTTTTAGTAGAAATTTGATCTTTCTTGGATACAAATTTAACTATTTGGTTGAAAAATCAACAATTTTGTTAAAAGTCATCCTTTTTGGTTGATAATTCAACTGTTTTGTTGAAAATATGTCTTTTTGGGTTGAAAATTCAAGTATCTTCATAGAAAATTCACTTTTCAGTGGACACCAAATTTGACGACGTCTTTACGACATCTTTACGACAACTTGACGACATCCTATGTCCATGTCGTTAAAGTGTCTTTCCGATATCGTAAAGACATCGTCAGATGCTACGACGTCTTGCCGATATCGTAAAGACACCTTAACGACATGGACATAGGATGTTGTAAAGTTGCCGTCAAGTTGTCGTAACGAATGTTGAAAAGTCAAACTAAAATATTTTTTGAATGAGAATTCAAATATTTTTTTCGAAAATGTACCTTTTGATTAAAAAATTCATGTGTTTTAGTAGAAATTTCAGCTTTCTTGGATAAAAATGCCACTTTTTGGTTGAAAATTAATCTTCTTTGCTCGAGGATTCAACTATTTTGTTTGAGAATTTTGGTTGAACCATTTTGTTAAGAAATCATTTTTTTAAGTTAAACTTCTTTTGGGACGGGAATGAATTTAAAAAAAAAACGACCAAATGCATGACTTCATGTACGACCGAGCAGGATCTGAATCGAGAAACTCGCTCAGCGGTGAAATTATTGCCCAACGTCTCGGTGAGCGGAAATTTTAAAAGTCACAAAATTGATCTGTTTTAAATATAGGCTTTTAGAGAATGACGAGATGGAAATTTTTTTATTTTCTGTTTACTTTTTAAGAAATAAGTCGTCGTAAGTTGGGAAAATATTAGTAGAACTATTTGAAACTTTGACCCACACGCAAAATATACCCTAGCGATGCCTAAAAACTGAAGAAAAAACAAAAAATCATTTATTGTTCAATAATATTTAATTGCAAATTGAGACAGATCGGTAACCCCGTTTTTTCAGTCTCGCCAACAAAAAGTATCGAGGGAACTTAAGAGTTGAAACAACTTTTAGTGATAAAAACAGACAGCTTCTTAATAAAATTTTAAGAAGGGAAAATCTTTCTTCGATCGTCTCAATTGTTACTTTAATAGGAATATAAGTTCAATTATTTTGATCTTATGATCAATTTGAATAAAAAAGAGGCTAGCATTATTCGGTGTCAACACTTTAATTATAAAAAGGTTACATCTGGCAACGTTTCGACCTCAATATGTCGGTCATCCTCAGGCAAATTATACATAATAAACATATTTTATAAAAATTTATAGCTAATTAAAAAAATTACAATGTGATAGAACAAATTATAAATACAAAATTCAATTTACCTAAAAAAAAAACAATTTTGGATTCAAAATTGTGATCGGATGAAAAAGTCGAAACGGTTCTGACAACACTACCGAATTTTAATTGGGAAAACCTCAAAAAACCAAAAAAGATCCAAACAATTAAAAGTTTACACTATTAAATTTTAAGTGCGGACCGCAATAGTCCAACGAAGGACAAGTAATAGTGACAGACATCAGGAATAATATGATTGCAAATATCGAAGAATGTATAAAAAATGTTGAAAATAAAAATAAAAAAGCAAATGTTAGAGAAGTAATCACGGATTTAGTTTCAAACCACACTAAAGTCAATAAATTTAATAATTCTTACAAAGACTCTGAAATGGTAAGATGGGATGTCTAACAAGGAAGGTCTTCAGGTGTTGAGCGCCCGGAGGGTTATAACCGGTCGAAAAGGATTCCTTGAGATACCCACAACAAAGTTTAAGCCATCCTAGCCCCAACCTTTTCGATATTTTTGCACCCCAACTCTGCAAAGTTTTGAATTTTAACCATATTTATGCGGTTTTTCACATTCAGGTAAAGCAAATTGGTATAACGTTCGTTTCTCCTCGTTGCGAAATCTTATCTAGTATTGCACTGATAGGTTATTGTTTATGTTTTTGAGGATTCTCTACACGATTCTGATGTTACTTTTTTATTGTAACATCATCTTCATGAAGAATTTAACGTCATAATTGATCATCTTGTAAATTCTACGATAACACAGGCCTACAAATAATGGGGTCATGTCAGTTGTTAGATAGCGGAGGGTCATTCCCGAAGTAATTTTTTGCGTAGAATCCGAATCCGGGGTCAAAATTGGCCCATCGTGTCAGAATTTTGTGATATTTGCGGTTATGCACCCAAAAAATGGCGTTTCTGGCTGCTTTTGTGGTTATGTACAGAACGCACAACATATTCTTGGTATTTCTCATTAGGTACATTATTTATTGTAAGTGCTACTCTTACTCTTTAATTTAAGAGCTGCAGAGTGCAATTAAGATAAAGTTACGCTAATTTGAAGTTACGAGATATTCTCAATAACATTATCATGAAAATATACAGTACAATTTTTTATGTATCATTAAGTTGGTTATATGATAACTGCAACGTTATAATTTCCTATATTCAATAATAAAATATTATGCGGATGATTTTCTTTTGCGTAATAAACATAATATTGTTATAATAATTATAAGGGGCAAAATTGAAATAAATGTTTAACTCTAAAAAAATTTATTTCTAAAAGAATTCCAAAGTGAGACGGGGCAAAATTGAATACTGTTTAATCTAAATAATTACGAAGATTTGATTTGGTATCAATAAGATAATTATTATATAAACTATTATATAAATATAAACTACTATAAAATATTAATATAATAATATAAACTATTATATAGTATAAACTAAAAACATTTTTCATTATTGTGTATGATTATTGCATATTTTTATTCGCAATTTTGAATCCACCATATTGAGAATATCTCGTAACTTAAAATTAGCGTAAATTCATCGTAATTCTACTCTAAAACTCTTAAATTCAAGAGTAAGAGTAGTACTTACAATAAATAAAGTAATTAAAGAGAAAGACCAAGAAAATGTTGTGCATTCTGTATATAACCTCAAAAGTAGCCAGAAACGCAATTTTTTGGATGCATAACCGCAAATATCTCAAAATCATGACGTCACGGGCCAATTTTTACCCCGGATTCGGATTCTACGCAAAAAATTACTTCGGGAATGACCCTCCGCTACCCAACAACTGACATGATCCCATTATTTGCAGGCCTGTGTTATCGTAGAATTTACAAGTTGATCAATTCAGACGTTAAATTCTTCAAGAAGATGATGTTCTAATAAAAAAGTAACATCCGAATCATATAGAGAATCCTCAAAAACATAAATAATAACCTATCAGTGCAACACTAGATACGATTTTGCAACGAGGAGAAACGAACATTTAAAAAATTTGCTTTACCTTCATGTCAAAAACCGCATAAATATGGTTAAAATTCAAAACTTTGCAGAGTTGGGGTGCAAAAATATCGAAAAGGTAGGGGCTAGGATGGGTTGAACTTTGTTGTGGTTATCTCAAGGAATCTTTTTCGAGCGGTTATAACCCTCCGGGCGCTGAACACCTGAAGACCTTCCCTTGTAAAATGCGAAAAAGAAAGGTATATAAATGAGAATTTAGCTTATCATTTAAAAAATCACGGGAGTGTTGTGACCAAGGCTTATGCTCTCCCACGAAGTAGTATAAGGAGATCCAACTCTATGGGCCATTTCGGAAAATTGTACCCCCACTTTTCCGTGCCCACATCCTATAGCACTTCGGATTACGTGTTCTAGCGCCTCTTACGGAAACCGTTATAACATAGGTTTTAGAGTTGGGTTTCAACAGTTTCAAATTTTGTCCTGAGAGGCGCTACAATACGTAATCTGGTATGCTGTGGGTATGCTATAGGAAGTGGGCACGGAAAAATGGGGGGTATCCTTATATTAGAGTTGGATCTCCTTATACTACTTCGTGTGCTCTCCCTACAGTTCACTAACCTGGCCTAAAATGGATATTGACAGTGTCTTCCATTGCATCAACTAATCATATCTTAGCCAAATTTTTATCAAAAACTCTAAAACCTGTTTTTGGTGCGACTCACTCCTTTGTTAAAGACAGTTGGGATTTTAAAGAAAAAGTTGAGAATATACATCGTTTTATACATCTATCTATTAATCCCTTAATTAATCCAACTTCTTGGTTAAATTAACGGTGTGAGTTATAATTCTAATACTGCCCTGTCCATGAAGATTTTCTGTACCAATTGGTAACTAAAATTCCATTTCCTGTTTTTATAATGAACATATCTAAATATTTTAAGGTGTTATTATTTTCTAATTCAAATGTAAATTGTAAAGATTCTTCGATACTATTGAATGTATTGATTAATTCTTGAATTTTATCAGTAGGTAAATATGTCGTCCACATACCTTTTATAGAAAAGCAGTTTAAAACTTAATTTAGATAATGCTCTATTTTCTATATCCTCCAGTACAAGATTGGAAGCAATCGCAGATAAGGGAGACCCCATCTAGCGTCTAACGGAATGTTATCAAACATAGAAATCACATCTAATTATAATAATGAGTGGGTACTAGGTACGTGTATATTAGGGCGTATAGAAAAAAAAGTTGTTTGCGCGAAGTTCTAATAGCAATGAATACTTTCTTTTGGGAGTCAAAAACACTCCCCTAAAGTTTCATAAAAAAAATACTTCTGTCTCCGCATCGCAGATATAGCTAAAAATCACAAAAACGAAGCACTTCTTCAAATTTGAACAGCAAAATTTTTTTTTTGAGATTCAAATTGTCAATAAAAATAGTTCAAAGCAAGTTGATCTATACCTGTATAGCGCTAATTCCATTAACATATTTTTTACCCTCCCTAGTTGACTTTAAAGTTTCAAAAAATAAAAAAAGGTCGACTTTTTCGCTATTTTTTAGATTCATGGTAAATTTCTCGACTATTTGACCATATAATGTGTGATATAGGTTAATGAGAATGTATTTTCAATATGGTGTAACAATAAAATATAAGAAATTTTGACATCAAAATCATTTTTATTGACTTTGAATTACAAAAAAATATTTAAAAGTGACATACTGCTCTTTATTTGACAATAAAATTAATTTTCGGTATATAAATTATCAGAGAAAATAGTTCGAAGCAATTAAATTTGTACCTAAATAGCAAAAAATGATTTAAATATTTGTTACCCTACCTACGTAGGTTATTTTCTTAGAGTTACGGCAATTTTTTCGACTATTTGACCATGAAATGTCTGATGTAAGTTAAGAAGAATGTATTTTCAATATGTTACACCAATAATATATACAGAATTTCGATATTAAAATCATTTTTATTGATTTTGGATTAAAAGCTAATATCTAATTCACAAAAAAATTAGTTTTCTGTGTCTAAATAAGGTAAAAATGTTTTCGAGTGTACCTAGATTTACACTTTTACAGTGAGGAGGTGATTTAAATAATTTGTATCGGGCCAGAATAACTTAGAGCATTAAAAAAAACACACAGAATTAAATTTTTTCGCTATTTTCTTAACCCGTTAACCACACTCTGGGTCCAGGAGACCCGGTCCAACTTTGAGTTGATGTACCGTCTAACGATCATGTTCAAACTCTGACTGATGCACTTTTAATTTTTACCCTCATTTCTTCCCATTCAAAGTTCAAAATAAATCACAATAATTATTATGCAGCTCTCTTGAACAATGTTTAAACTAAATGTCAAAAAATTTTGAAGTCATTATATGCATACATAAAAGAGTTATTAACGTTTTTCATGCTCGGGTCCGCTGGACCCATGTGTGTGGTTTACGTTATTTTTCGGAAGTGTGTGGTCACCGGGATAAAGTTATGTGACTTGTCAACCATGTGACCACTATACGAGTATTATATATATGTTAAAATATAGTCTGGATAAAATAAAATAAAAAAATAGTCGGAACATATATTGGCTTGTTATAATGTCATTAAATTATCAAAGTATTACCAATAACCTACTTTTATGTTGATTTGTGACATTAGTTTTAATTTATTCGTCCTATTTTAATTTCGAAACAAAATCATTTTTCGTTTAAAAAATGGGCAAGCTTTTCCGACTTTCGAATCTGACTACGTTATTCTGGCCGGATAAAAATGATTTAATAAATTACCTCCTCACTGTAAAAGTGTAAATTTAGGTGCACTCGAAAACATTTTTACCTTATATAGACACCGAAAATTAATAAAAATGATTTTAATATCGACATTCTGCATATATTATTGGTGTAACATATTGAAAATATACATTCTTCTTAACGTATATAAGACATTTCATGGTCAAATAGTCGAAGTATTGCCGTAACTCACTAAGGTAGGGTAAAAAATATTTGAATGTAGGTACAAATTCACTTGCTTCGAACTACTTTTTCTGATAATTTATATTCCAAAAGTTAGTTTTATTGTGAAATAAAGAGCAATATATCACTTTAAACATTTTTTTTTGTAATTCAAAGTCAATACAAAATAATTTTAATGTCAACATTTCTGATACATTATTGTTACACCATATTAAAAATACATTCTCATTAACGTATATGGCACATTATATGGTCAAGTAGTCGAGAAATTTACCTTGAGTCTTAGAAAATAGCGAAAAAGTCGACTTTTTTCGATTTTTTGAAACTTCAAAGTCAATTAGGGAGGGTAAAAAATATTTTAATGGAATTATCGCTATACAGGTATAAAACGACTTGCTTTGAACTATTTTTATTGATTATTAAAATTACACAACAAAAATGGTTGGCTGTTCAAATTTGAAGAAGTGCTTTGTTTTTTTGTGATTTTTAGCTATATCTGCGATGCGGAGGCAGAAGGATTTTTATTATGAAACTTTAGGGTAGTGTTTTTGACTCCCAAAAGAAAGTTTTCATTGGTATTAGAACTTCGCGCAAACAACTTTTTTTTTCTATACCCCCTAATATACATGTACCCAGTACCCACTCATTATTATCATTAGATGCGATTGCTATGTTTGATAACATTCCGTTATACGCTAGATGGGGTCTCCCTTATCTCCGATTGCTTCCAATCTTGTTCTAGAGGACATAGAAAATAGAGCATTATCTAAATTAAATTTTTAAACTGCTTTTCTATAAAAGGTATGTGAACCACATATTTACAATAGTTCCTACTGATAAAATTCAAGAATTATTCAATACATTAAATAGTATCGAAGAATCTTTACAATTTACATTTGAATTAGAAAATAATAACACCAAAAAAAAATTTAGATATGTTGATTATAAAAACAGGAAATGGAATTTTAATTACCAATTGGTACAAAAAATCTTCATGGACAGGGCAGTATTGAAATTATAACTCACACCGTTAATTTAACCAAAAAGTTGGATTAATTAAGGGATTAATAAATAGATGTATAAAACTATGTATATTCTTAACTTTTTCTTTAAAATCCCAACTGTCTTTAACAAAGGAGTGAGTCGTACCAAAAACAGATTTTAGAGTTTTTGATGAAATTTTGGCTAAGATATGATTAGTTGATGCAATGGAAGATACTGTCAATATCCATTTTAGGTCAGGTTAGTGAACTGTAGGGAGAGCATAAGCCTTGGTCACAACACAGCATCTTTTATTTTTTGAGGTTTTCCCAATTAAAATTCGATATTGTTGTCAAAACCGTTTCGATTTTTTCATCAGACCACAATTTTGAATCCAAAATTGTTTTAGTTACAACCCGGTGTTTTGTATTTGTTGATGTCTGGTTCAATTTCCTAAATTTCATTTTTACTTAAAATATCCAATGGGTTGCGGAGGCTACACAAACTGAACGAAGTCCATTGTCAGGCTTCGTTTATTATTTTTGTGGGACGTAATTTAATTGTTCTCATCCGAGAATACTTTTCCAGGCTATTAGTGAGAGGATGTTATTTTCCAAATTAAACAACGAAATAAATGTCACTTGAATTTATTCAGGCAACCCCCAAGGTACGAAATAAAATACAGATCGAAAGTTTCGCCGATTTTACATTATCAGTTTATCTCTTATCAATTCAGAATTTATCTTTCATAATACAAATTGGAACGATATATAGTACTCACCGAATGCCGTCGCTCATTATAAACTTATTTACCTTTAGAAAAAGGGCAGGTAATGGTCTCGCAGAGCCCTTAGCTTGCCCTTTTTCTAAAGGGCCGATGTTTAGTGGATAGCGTATCCGTTGTCCTTGAGACAACTCTAGTCCATTATACACAGTCGCGTCACACATACACGTTCTTGC
>CAKNWW010045459.1:0-10846 GCA_932074435.1 Andricus kollari
AATTATCACTAATTTTTTTTAAGTATAATATAATTTTCCAATCTAACTTTTCAGGCATCAATTCAGCATTGATGTACTTTAGGAGTATACATTTGTTTCTTCAAGATTAAAAATTCGAATTTTGAGAACGTTTTTCGACTCTTCTGAAAAATCGTTGATATTGCGCTTGAGCTATTATGGAGATAAATCTATCAAGTTTATTTATTCTCGACCGTCCAGGCGCGAACGAAACGAAAATATCAGCGTAGCCACAAAATGAATCCAGAGTTCGGTTGGAGTTGAACCGTATCGCAATATGAGTGCGGGCAAAAATGGGTTAGTTCACGCGCTGCGGGCAAAAACGAGTTAAATCTTTAACTCGTTTTTGCCCGTAGCGCTCGAGCTAATTCGTTCTTGCGCTGAGAAATAATCAACCCGCTTTCGCTCCGACTCTTTTCTTACTCCGCTTTTGCTATCAACCCCTCAATTCTTCCTTTCGCGATTCCATTAAGCTAGGTTATAGCCCGAAAGCTATTTCTTGTTTCTTATTAAATTAAAAAATTAAAAAGCTATGCAGCACTTTCTGAGTCAAAGTTGACTTTTAATGGACCGCTTCGTTCCCTTCAGTTTCACAAGGGTTTCCTCACAAGTGGCTGCTTCTTTAAGCGTTTCTTTCACGAACTTATAGAAGTAACTTCTTGGTTTTTGTTTAAAATTAAATGAGTTTTTACAGGTTTTTTGTGTCTCCTGAAAAATTCGAATTTTGGCACGTACGCCCTTATTTCCTAGGACCATTGAATTATGCTGATAGTATGTATATCAAGCTTAATTTGGAGAGGAATCAATATTTCTCTCGTCTGTCACTTTAAATATGAATAGAATCTTCATTAGTGTCTCGGGGGTGACAGTGATTGACGGGTGTAAAAACAGAAAATGTTGAATATTTAAGTCTTGAAGTTGATATGCCAAAGTGCAGAACTTTTTTTGATTCAGCCTATGTTCTACGCGTAAAGATGGAACTGAATGAAGAAAGATGGAAAGAAAGCAAGAAAAGGATAAAAGGAAATGGTGGAAGAGAGAGAGAGAGAGAGAGAGAGAGAGAGAAAGAAAGAAAAAGATACAAGAAGAGCGGTGTCTTTGAACAGGCTCCTCAGCAGGGGATCTCTGGCACCGGCAAAACCACTGGCATCGCTTTATCCGCGACCCCCTTCCCCGCCTCACAATATTTTTCTCTCTTCAGACCATATGACCCATCCCCCTTTTTCCTCAAAACGCTCAGGGCTATCGTGATTTTCTATTCGTGTAAGCAGTCCAATGTAATATTTTAATGAATAGTATGGAAGAACGCTACATGTGGCAAGTGATTTTGGAAAGGGCAGGTCGGAAATAAAAAAAAGCCACCCACGATTTCCTTCAGAAATCATACCCGGCCCTAGCGAGATCGGCTGATGGCGATTAAATGACCCTCAGCTTGGGCTCTGGTCTTCAATATTTTTTATACCCTTATGCTGGAAATGACGCAATAATCGCTACTTTGCCTTTCTCCTGAATTCCGAATTCCTTCTCTCACGCTGGCTTTTTACTGCCGTTTCTTTAGTATACAAGATTTTAATATCGATATGGTAATTCAGTGGATGTCATAATACACACGACACGAGTTCGGTAGAAAGAAAAATAACATTGCTCTCGGATATTTCAATTCTTAAGGAATAATTCAATTAAACGTCGACAGTTGTGTTTATTTATTCGGGCCCTCAGAGTTGCAAATTTATCGATTCAATCGCACGAATACAGCTTTTTTTCATTGTATTTTAGAATTTTACCGAGCTATTCAGAAAAATGTCAGGAACTGTCCAAGAAAGAGTCCGGAATTTGTCTAGTAATGTCTGATAAATATAAGATCAAACATCTAGGACGTTTTTTTCGTCAAATTTTAGGAGTTTCTAATTAACACAATTTTTCCTAATTCGATCCGATTGTCCTCAATGTAGGGGGTCTGTCCGAAAGGTATCCCAACATGTGGTGTACCAGGAGTAAGAGTTAATTCTGGCTTTGAAAGCCACAACCTTCTGCCAGCGATCCTTCCACTTTCGGAAGCACTCCTTAAAGTCACCTTTCGGAATAGCTAACAGCTGCTTCGTTGCATTCTGTTTTAGTCCCTCTGCGTCGTGTAAGGCCGTGTATCACCAGAAATTGCTGAATAAGCGGCGATGAATGGGCAGGTGCGTTGTCGTGATGAAGGACACACTCGCCATTTGCCACAAGTCAGGCCGTTTCTTGGTTCAAAATTTCTAAAACAATAGTGTTTAAAATCCCGAGGTCTTCCTCTAGTTTTTTTTATTGTTAAATGACGATTTCCATTGAATTCCAGTTTTAAATCACCTAAACTACTCTCTAATTTAAGTATCACTCATAGAATCATCACTATACCTTTTCCGAATCATAACGATGGCTTCTAAACATGAATGGCGAACTTTTTGTCCAAATTTGATGCACACTCTTTGTTCGGTGCTTTCCGTCATCCCGAAATGCGATGCGTACGTGGTTAGGCGTTTACGCAACTGCGTACACTAGTTGACTACAAATTCGTAGTTTCGTGGTACTTACAATTAGTAGGGGGCCTCACAGAGGTCCCCCTTAAATAGTTAATACCTGTTTTTGAAAATAGCACAACTAGGAGAAAGTTAGAGCGCAAGGTTGGATACTATTCGGACAGACAGTATATTTTATGCAATTTTTATTATGTTGACCCTCAATAATAAATTTTTTTTGAAAATGTTGATGTAAGTTGTTGGCTTCAAGGTCAAATGAAATTGAATACAGTTAACTTGCTTAAACCGTTTCGGCAAACGGTTGAAGCAAGTTAATTTATCCAATTTTATTGGCCTTCAACTTATGTGACCGAATATAAAAACATAATCTTTTTATCACAGTAAATTCTGAGGTATCAAAAGTGCTGCACCTCAATTCAATCTTCTATTAAATATCAAAATTATCCAGTTTCGAGAAAAAAAAAATGTACAAGCCCAACTTTACGATCCTAGAAACCAACAGTCGGGTTTTTTTTTAAAGATATCTCACCAAAGACCTTAGGCAATAATCTCAAACCATCTTTGGGACAAGATCTAAAACTTGTACATATATTTTACGACAATCAACCAGACGGAAATACAAAATTAATTCACAAAAGTGAAAGTGTGAACTTCTCAATGTACCAAATTCATTGTTTCAGGCCTCGAAATCATTCGAGAAATTTAAAATAGTGTCACAAGTAGCATAAATTTGTAGGAAAAATAGTATCAAAATAGTGTCGTGCAATTTTTTAAATATTAAATTCAGGGGTTAACTATTTAAGAAATCTGGTACACAATATAAACCTCCTATAAAATCGCTTAAAACTCTTTCGAATCTCCTAAAATTCCACAAAAAACTTTGAAATCTGATGAAATCCTTAGAATGTAAATTACATAAAATCATTAGAAATGTAATTTAATTTAATTTATTTCCTTAATTTCTCTTAAAAATCCGTCAGAATCTCTTAAAATCTTTTAAATATCATTGACATCCTGGATACCTTTTTAACATCATTTGACATTTTCTGAAATCCTACACGAAATTCTTTGAGTACCCCTAACAATTTTGAAATATCGTTAAATTTTTTGGAATCTTTTAAAATACCCTGAACTCTTCAAAGGGCTTTTAAATCCTTCAAAATTGATACAATCTTTTTCATCTCGTAAAATCAATAGTAATCAAAATCCAATAAAATTAATCAAATCTGATGAAGCTCCTTGAACTCTTTTAAAATACCCTCAAAGCTTTTAAATCCCTTGAGACCTTCGAAATCCGTTAAAGTCTATTCTCGAGTCTATTAAAAACCTTTAAATTGTTTTATAAGCCTCTAAAATTTCAGAAAAAGCCTCCAGTTTTTGTAACTTTCAATATCTTTTTAAATTTCTTTAAATTTCCCATGAAATACCTAGAAGTCCTTTGAAATTTCATTCTGATTTATTTACTCTCTAAAGTTCGCTAGAAATTCTTTGAAATTCCCTAAAGTCTCTTGAAACTTTTTTTTTAATTTTTACAATCTTGAAAAATATCCTCAACTCTTCCAATTCAATAGCTACAAATTCCTTGAAATACTTTGAAATCCCGTAAATGATCTCGAAAATCGTAATATGTTTTAGAATTTTTTTGGAAATATTGAAAAGTTCGAAATTCTCTGAAATCTGATGAAACTTCTTGAAATCTTTGAAATTCTCTCAATTCCTTCGGAATCTTTTAGAACACACTAAAAGATTCGAAATCCTATAAACTCCATTGAAATCCTTGAAATCAGTTAAAGTCCTTTGAAATCGCTTGAAATCTTTTAAAATCTGTAAAATATTGAAATGTTTTGAAATTTAGATTTTTGGCATGGCGGATATGTTATTTCGGATTTAGACGTTTTTGCAAATTTTATTCAGAATTGTCAATATTAGCTGAATCGAGTTGAAATTCAAAATTCCTCTTTATAATTAGTCACAGAATACGAATAATATATTACTTAGCAAATATCACACCCATAACTCTGTTTCATAGGGTCCTAAAAAGACCCAATAAGTGAAAAAATTGGATTTGTGAGTTTTTGACGCTTATTACGATTTTTTTGCTTGTTTTTGTTTGCAAATTATTTTGAATACATAAAATACTACTTTATACTTATAATTATATGTTTACATTAATTGTTTAAACAATTTATTATTGTTTTTAGCAATTTTCTCTTAGAATATAGATATAAGGTCGCGTTTTTTTTTATTTTCCACTTTTTGTCAAATTTTCAATTAGAGTGAGGTAATAGTTCATTATTGTGAACAAACGGAATTGTTTGAACAATTTATTATTATTGTTAATAATATTCTCTTTGAACAATGCTGGAAATTGCGGTTTCTTCTGAAATTTTCAACTTTTTGTCAACTTTTCACTTGAAGTGAGTTAATATTTAATTCAATTAGGCCAAAATAATTTTGTATCCAAATTATTATTGTTTATATCTATCTTTTTCTGTATTAATACTAGATAGTTTTTTTTTTCTGAATTTTTTCAACTTTTTGTCCACTTTTCAATGAGAGTGAAAGTAATAACTAATTTGAGTCAACAAAAATAATTGTTTAAACAATTTTCATCATCCTTAATAATATTTTCATTGCTTGATGGTATAGAAAGTGTCGGATTTTTCTGAAATTTTCCACTATTTGTTTATTTTTCACTTGAAATAACTTAATAATTAATTAAATTAAGCAAAAACTATTGTTTTAACAAATCTTTATTGTTTATACCTTCATCCTTATTACTGCCAGATAGTTGTGGTTTTTTCACTGAAATTTTTAGCTTTTTGTCCACTTTTCACTTGGTGAGGTAATAATTAATGCAAGTTAACAAAAATAGTTGTTTAAACAATTAATTAATTTTTTGTATAACTATCTTCTCTCAGATAAGTGCTAGAAAGTTGCGTTTTTTTAAATGTTTAGTTTTGATTTTTTTTTTTGCTATGAAAAATTAATTAAAAAACAATAAGAGACAAAAAAATTTTAACCAATTTCTTTCTTTTTTTGTAAATATGCTTTTCTGAAATAAAAAAGATATTTAATATATTCTTTAAATTTTCTATATAGATCATATTAAATGTAAATTTTCCTTGGAGTAGTTTCTGAGAGCCTTTTTGTTCAAATTAATATTAATATTTAATATTTGTTCCTAACTTGAATTAATTATTATCTCATTAGGTAAAAAGTTAACGAAAAATTTAAAAAATTAGAAAAACCGGCAAATTTTTAATAATTATCTGAGGAAAGATAATTATAAACAATAACAAATTGTTCAGACAATTGTATTTGTTAAATCGCATTAATTATTATTTTACTAAGTATGTGAAAAGTTGACAAAAAGTGGAAAGTTTCAGAAAAAACCGCATCTATCTAGCATTACTATAGAAGAAGACAGTTTTTAACAATCATAATGGTTAATATTAAACTCTAAGTGAAGAGTGGACAAAAAGTTCAATATTTCAGACAAAACCGCAACTTTCTAAGATTATTCAAAGATAATATAATTTAAAATAATAATAAATTGTTTAAACAATAAATTTTTTCAACTTTATTTAATTATTTACCTTACTCCAATTGAAAATTGGACAAAAATGAGAAATTGTTGGTAAAAACCGTAACAATAATAAATTGTTTCAACAATTTATTTAAACATATAATTATCAGTATAAGGTAGTATTTTATGTATTAGAAACAATTTGAATTTATTTTAAACCGCAGAAAAATCGTAATTAGCGTCAAAAACTTGCAAATCCAATTTTTCACTTATGGCTTTTTTTTGTGGGAACCTTCAAAACAGACTTATGGGGGCGATATTCAGTAAGTAATGTTCTATTCTATTTCTATGGCTGATTGTGAAGAGAAATGTTGAGTTTCAACTCGATTCACCTGATATTGAAGATTCTGAATAAAATTTACAAAAACGTCTTTTTTTCTTACGGGAAATATGTGTTAAACTTCATGGGGCTTGCGCCACGTCTGAATAAAATTTTGTTCAAAACAAACAAAAAAAGGAATTATTACCTACTCATCATAATGAGAAGGTATTGATTTTATGTGAAAAATGAAGTTTGCCGTTGTCGTCGTCTGTATACTTTTTCAAGCCCTACAAGATTATCAAAAACACCTTTTGCATTTTCTTGGAAAATCGAAAATTTAAATTTTGATCGCACAAAAAATAATAAAAAATTCCATTTTGCGGTTGAACAATGCAAGCTACAGAAAAAAATTAATCAACAAAAATTGTTAACCCAAAAAGGAGTTAAAAATTTGTTATCAATCATTTTTGACAGAATGCGTGGTTTCTGTTTTATTCGTAAAAAACAACATTAAAAATTAAAAATTAAATTTTTGGACAAATACACATGCTACGAAAAATATGAATAGGCAAAGGTTGCTCTTCCGGAAAAGATTGAAAACTCATCCAAATTTGTCATCAATAATTTTTTGACATGAAGCGTAGTTTTAGTTTTAATCGTAAAAGATAACACTCAGAGTAGAAAAATTAAATTTTTTGAAAAGCGACACAAGGTACGAAAAAAAATTATTCGACAAATGCTGTTCACCCAAAAACGATCTAAAAATTTTCTATTAGTAATTTTTAGATAGGACGAGTAGACTTTCATTTAATCGTAAAAAATAAGATAAAAAATTTAAAAAAATTAAATTTGTGGAAAAACCACACCAGGGACGAAAAAAATGACAAAAAAAGTTGTTCAACAAAAAAATATCTTCAAATATATTATAAACTCTTTTTATAAAAATATATTAAAAATAAAAAAATTAACTTATTGGAAAAAAGGATAAAAGCTACAATAATATTATATCTACAAATTTTCTTAGAAGCATCTTACGCTATGATGCGTATTTTTAGATTTAATTGTGAAAAATAATATTAAAAGTAAATTAAATTTATGGAAGAACGACACAAGTTACAATAACATGTTTAATAACAATTTTTTTAAAATAGGATACGCTTTTTTCAAATTATAAGAACAAGACAATGAAAATACGTATGTTTCAATGCCATTGCATATTACGAATTGTAGTAATATAAATTTATTGAAATGATACATTCCATAAAAAATAAAATGTGTACATTAATTTGTGATATCTGAATAAGCAGCGTCAGTTCGAGGTACATAAATAAATATAATATACATTTGATACAATAAAGTTGAAAATAATGTAGAAAAGTTCGCAATTTCGACAAAATCGAGTGGGAAGCACGAGATACGTGATGAGAATGTGTTCGTTAAAGCCGAAGGAGCTTTAACAAAAGAGAATTCACAATCACCAAATTACAGTTGTTGATGTTTTGACCTTTAATTTTAAAATGCCTGCGCACAAATGTGATCTAACTTGATCCAACTTCAAGATCAAAGCAATACCCCATGGCTTTTTGGGATACAAACAATTAATATTCAAATCAACAAAGACTAGCGTTATTTGTAATATTCATAATGCTTCCGCCCTGCTATAATGGTCGACTCTCTCCTATTTAAATAATAATTGAGAGATAAAAACGATGAATACTTTCTAAGGAAACAAATTTAAAAGCGAGTCTTATCATCCAAATCCAATCAAAATAACATTATTTCAGGAATTTCTCTCTCACGGTGATTATCACGCGACTGACGCGACAACTAATAAAGACATTTCTCTCGCTCATAAAATGGCCCAGTCGAGCTCGCCGTTGTATGGTGCCAAGCCCATCGATCGAGATAACGCAGGTCCCCAAAGATTTCAATACATAAGAAGGCATAAAATGTCTGAAAACTTCCTTTCAGTAAATACATAGGTGGGACCGAGTGGACCACCACGGGGGACTTATAACGATCGCTCCCTTATCCCGCGCGATCGTAGATTCAGTATCGCGGATGTAAACTTCGGGCAATTATGCGCGGCACGTTAAAGGCGAATCGAAATATGTAACAAAACACGTGTCGAAGATAATTTCGGAATGCTCGTCGAGGAACCCCAAGGCGCAGAGAAGGCCCCGAAAATGTATCGGGGGCCGAATTTATGTCAGACTTTTTCAAACACGCGCAGAAGGAGAGAGAGAAAGACATAAACGATAAAAATGTCCGTGCGAAAGAAAGAAACAAGAAAAACAGAGAAAAATAAATGCGAAGATGCAGAATTGCAGACACGATCTCTAATCGTTTCAATAAAACTTAAAAAAACGAGGATAATGGATCCTTTTATGTACAACCTTTTATTTTGGAAAAAAGGAAGATAGAAGGAAACACTTGGGGAAATTGCTTTTTAATCTTGACTCATTTCCTTCGAATCGAATAAATTATACACTTACGGTCAAAATTGCGCATTCGCTGAATCCGAATTAGTAGAATTTTTACTAAAGCAGTTAGTAGCATTGTGTCGGACTGCTAAATTAGTAACATTCTCACTTTATACTGAATGGAATGGTTAGATTTTGGTTACTAAAGAATTGATAAGGGTATTCTACTAATCTGCTTTAATTTAATAATTCAATGAGTAGCAATGAATCGGTAGGTAAACATAATTTAATAAACTTTAAAAAATACTTTCTGCTCGTTTTTGAGTTTAAATTAAGATAGTTTAATGTTTTCTACATTTATATTCTAAGTCTATATTGTTATAATAATAATTTTGTATGGATAATACAATATTCAAAACTTTAAGGAGTTTGATAAGTATCCTGATGATTTAACAAAATTTAAAGCAGTTAGATATGAGTGAAAGGATTTTAGTAAAATCATGTAAATAATATACAAAAAAAACATTTGAGGAAAGCAAAACAACGACAAAAACTAATAGATAATTTTTCAAAAAAAAAAAAAATTTTTTAATTATTAAATCGAATGGCGCTATCAGTTTTTATGTATCTTGGATTTTTAAATAATTTAAAAATTAACATTTTTCTTACAAAAATGTGCGATGGAATTTTAGAGAATTTTGGAGCCAATACAATCTGTTTTGAAAAAAGTGGCACATGATTTTGTAAAAAAAAATCTTCAAGTATAAGCTCTAATTTATTTTGAATATATTGCTAAAAGGGAATGGCATCTCTCGTACAGCGCAGGCGTATGTACGCTGCTGCTGCTATGACGCCGTGACTCTCGCTCCTCGCGATTTTAAATTTGTAAATACGTGGATTCCGACTTGAATTTATTGCAACTTAAATGATTTTGGCCACTAATATTAATATTTTTGATGAATACTTTCAAGTAGGGAACTGGGAAAGTGTCCTTGAAAAAAGTTAGGTTAATTAAAATATATTTTCAGAAAAATTAAACATGTTCGAGGCCTATAGAGTGCAGAATATTTATGTGTCTTTTCTTGTGCACGAATTTGAAACAATATAAAAATGTTGAAAACCTACAACTTCAGGTCGCTGGTTAGTATGGTTAGTATAGTTCGTACAATTTTCACATTTCTTGTGTTTTTTTCATGTATTTAATAATTTATTATTTGATGTCAATCAAGTTACCTTCATTGTAAAATCAGCTTTTAAATTGATTTAAAACTACCGTTTAAAATAGTTACTAGAAATACATTTACCAATTCATTTAGCAGTAGAATTACCCATTTTTAACGGAAAAAGATAATTTTGCAACCAAAAAGAGAATAGTTACATTTTCAGTTTAAAAAAATTAATTTTAAACCATGAATGAACCGAATTAAAAAAATAGTTAAAGTTTCAACGAAAGAGATGAATCTTCAACCAAAAGAATGAATGATCAACAAAAAAGTTAAAAAGTCAATCAAATAGTTGAATTTTCAAACGAAAATATGATTTTCGAACCAAGAAGATTAATTTATTACCTAAAAGTCGAATGTTCGGCAAAATGAATGAATTTTCAAGTTAAAAATTCAATCAAAAAGTTGAATTTTCAACAAAAAAAAATGATTTTCGCACCAAGAAGATTAATTCATAACCTTAAAGATGAATGTTTAACAAAATACAAGAATTTCGAACCAAATAGTTCAATTTTTAACTGAAAATGATAAAGTTTCAACTAAATAGTGGAATTTTTATCTGAAAAATATAATTTTGCAACCAACAATGGAATAGTCACATTTCGCGTTAAAAAATTCATTTTCAACCAAACATTTTCTACTAAAAAACAAATTTGTAAGAAAATACATGATTTTCCAATGAAATACATAAATTTTTAACAATATTGTTGAATTTTGAACCTACAAAGATGGATTTTCAATCAGGAAGATTAATTTTTTACCAAAAGACGAATTTTCAACAAAGTACATGAATTTGTAAACAAATAGTTGAATATCCA
>CAKNWW010045469.1:0-12319 GCA_932074435.1 Andricus kollari
AGGATGCTCCTCACGAGCCTCAGGTATATGATAAGAAGGAGAAGAGCGACAGTGAACCGGGCGAGGATTATCAAGGGAATCTCTGCTTGACTGCGAACTCAATTCTGCGAAAAAAAGAGTGGATTCATGTTTCTTGTTGAACAAATTTCAAAAAGAGCTAGAAACTTTATTTTGTTAAACATTAAAATCATATTAAAAGGATTCTTTAAAGAAAAGTTGTGTCGCAGAACTGTCAGGTTGAAAATGATTGTGGCTCACTGTGTTTCAATTCAAGACAACACATTGTTTTGTTTTTATTTTTGGCATCTATTCTGAATTCGATTCGTCTTGACATTTCGTATTCCATACAGATGGACACAAGTGTGAATAAAGTTTAATTTTTTTATGATAAAATGATTTGGAATGCTAACCGTGAATTTTCCTTTGTATACGAAATGTCTATTTCTAAGAACTCTTTATACTCCAACAGCGAAATAAATACCATGAATAATAATTTAATTATCACAATCTCAACTGTCGCTGATAAATTACAATTTACTTGCACAGCCTAAATGGCGTACTCCAGGGGCAAAACATTGGGTTCATAAAGAATGTAGAGTCGGCGCCGTAAGCTTAGACAATCGTTAATCAATTATTTGGTTAAAAATTCTATCATAATGCTAAAAAGTAATTTCTTTGTTGTGAGCATAGTAGCATATTATGCACAAAAGGGAAGAACAGGGACATTATTGATGCATGTATGTTTTGAGTGAGAGGCGTAGGAGCCGACCTCAAGTGCAGCTCTTCAAGTTCGTAGGTATGCAATGGCAATTATATGTATATGGCGTCATAATTTTTGACGAAATAAATATACAAATGGCCATTATATGAATATAAGCTGAAAGTGGGACTTTATGTTGGCTCTATAGGCCTGAGAAATGGTGGTATTCATGCATGTATTATATAAAATATTATAAAAATTAAAGTAATATTATATTAGCATATTCACCAATTGAATTGAAGATGACCGCTAGAGTGAAAACGAAAGTATAGACCATCCTCATTTTCGCAAAGTAGAGGAAAAACTAATTAATGCTTCAGTGATTGAGTGGGTTAACAAATGTAACTAAAGAATATTCTGTTTCATCATCAGATTACATATATATATGTAAGTAGTAGTTATCGTACCTATATATGTGAGATGACGACGTTATTAGTTTTAAGATTGTCCTTCGGAGATAAGTATATCACTTTACATCTTTTATTATGATCATTATAATTATTATATATTCATCTCAAATGGAAGGTATTATTATAATTATAATTGGTTATAAACTATGTATGTAACAAAAAAAAAAGTTAAACAGGGAAATTCTTTGAATCATTTAAAACTGCCGAGAAAAGTCAATGCGAAATAAAGAACAAACAATAACGTGATAAAATACGTGTGCTTTATTTTGTACTTTCCAAATCAAAGCAAATATTCTCACCGAAAAAGAATAAAAAATTACAGTTTTCAGTCATATAAGATAACACATAAGATTTAAGAAGATGCGTATCTTAGTTCACTTTTGAAAAAAAAACACTGAAGACTTCACTTTATTCAAAATCCTGTTGAAACATAAAAAATGGATTTTTTCAAAGAAAATAGCGCGCAGCAAGCAAACATATTGAAACGGAAAAATCTTTGAAAAAAGGTACGGAGCTAGAACTGCGTGACTTTTTCGAGTTATTTGAAAAAAATCGACTTCTTGAAGGTTAGAGTTGAAATACTTTGTCAAAAATTAATCTTTTGAATTGAAGATCCAGGTGTTTAGTTGAAAATCAATCATTTTTAGTTCAAATTAAAAAATTTTTTTTACAAATTAATATTTTTTGTTTTAAATTCTCCTTTTTTGGTAGTAAGCTAATCTAACATGCGGTGTGGATAGTTGTTTTTGGATCGATTTCGTTGAGATAAAAAAATACAGATTAATGATTGACATAGTGAAAGAGATTCGAAAAAGCTGGTATTTTTTACATCATTTCTAGAGGAAGGAGCAAGTGATAATAATTTTTTAAATACTGGCCAATTGTTTACATAATTGACAAACATCCTAAACAAACAAATATTACTCATAACATTAATTAATTGTGTAATTAATTCCAGAAAATGATAACTTTTAACGATTGACTGAACAACATATTTTGCCGTAAAAACTGTGGCATAAATTTTGTTGCAGCTAATGTTAAGATGGGCTTCCATCGCGCTTGAAGTTGGGGAAACGGTACCCTAAATGTAGCGTTGGATTCACCACTTTGTTTTTTCTGTGTTTGTTCAAACAAAAATAATCGCTTAAACAATTTCAAATGAGGTAAAAATACTTGAAAACTTCTAACTTTATGAATAAAAATAATTGATGTCTAAAAATGTGAAGAAAAGCGATTTTAGCAGGAATTCTACACAAAAGTGCTATTTTTCATTTTTCGGGACATTTCCCGGGCACAACGTTTAAAGGTATTTGGTCAACATTATTCTTTTAATATTCATGAAGGGCTGACTTAACATCACCATTGGGTGCTGAGAATACAGTATGTCCTCGGTTGGGCACGAACACATATGCATTGCGTTCAAATAGCAAGACAATTAGTTTATCGTCAGGTAAAACATATCTTCGAAATTCGAATCGCCTGTTCCGATTTATGCGGGTAGTAAGCCTAACATGTCCACGTTGTTCTAGTGCATACCCAAGTCATTTTTGGTTAATTTCAGTCACATTTTGGGTTAGAAATTATTACAATGTCAAGAAATTGTATTTAAAAACGAAACCTCATTTCATAACCTATTTTACTGGGTGACAAATAAGAAGGTGTGAAAACTAACTTTTTGCTATATTTTTTTTTTTTTTTTTATAAAAAAAAAACGAAATTATGAATAAGTAGTGGTTTCGCTAAGGAGCACAATTGCATGATTTTAAAAGTTTTAAATATTTTAGAAACGAACAACTTAAAAATACCGAAATTTCGCCTAGGGAAATACACTGAATGGCATTAGTTTTTCAAAATGTGCACCATCTGAATTGGCACAGTAACCAAGCCTTTTTTTGAAAACAATAAAAAACACACACTCTCACAGTATCAGAAATATCATTAACCGCTTTCTGAATAGCTGCTTTACGTTGCTCTAGGTTTGGGACTGATCGGCGTAACAAATGCCTTTAATGAAATTTAGCAGAAAAAAGTCTAATCGATTGAGATATAGTGAATTGGGAGGCCATTCTATACCTTAACTGCAAATTGGGGGTATCTTAGTCACAAGTGTGCTTTATCGCTGAAAGCAATGCGATCTGGTTCGATCTCTTTATCATTAAACATTTAAAGCATCTGCTTGGAAGATTCTACCTGCTTGGCCATGCCAGCATTGTTTAGCATTTGGTGTGTAAAGATTTTGAAAAAATGAAGTTCCAAAAAGTTCTCCAGGATTATTCTCAATGTTTCCCGGTGTAAATCTAGTACCTGTGCGGCTTTACGTATCGCGGAAATGGGGGTTTTCTGAAAATATACCGCCACCTCTAAAATCTTTTTATATTCTCACCCTGACGAGAAGGTATTAGTTTCATGTAAAATTTGCCTTCTTCAATTTTCATCAAGTCTCCACGTTTTAAAGCCCCCTGAGTCGGGCAGTCTCCTATCTGTGCACGTGGAATGTTGCTAGGGTACCATTTGTGCACGACTAAGTTTCGACGTGCACATTTGGGAGTCCCCCATCTGTGCACGCGTGCACGTGTTAAGTTGGGAGTGTCACAGCTGTGTACGTGAACTATTTAATTAAAAATCTGATAACATTTATTTAGGTGTGCATAGTTGAGAGTCTCATCTGTACACATTAGGATGGTACTTATTTCTCGATTTTCGATTCTTCTTGGTCTTACCCCCCTATTTGTTTCCAATGACAAAAAAATGATCTCTACCAAATTTTAGCGAAATCGGTTAAAATTAACACGTGCCTCAAAGCACTCGAAGTTTCTACAATTGATAACAAAATCTCGTCTAATTTATACAAAAGGCAGATTTATTTATTAGAAAGCACCTGATGACAATGAAAACTTAAAATTTTGAAAAAATTTAAGATGGTCACCTAATTCTTTTTTTTACTTATTATTTTCTTGTTTCTCGATAACGTCTTTTCAGGTGTCAAATTAGAGACTACATTATTGCCAAGAAACATATTTCGAGGTATAAGAAAGTCAACATTTTGAAACATTCAAAATGGCGCCTTATGCAATATGCTAGAACTTGTATTTTTTAAGCTTTTAGTCCAAAAATCTACAAGTTTTGAGGAAAAATCAATTATATTGTTACAAAGCTTGTGGTTGCAAGTAGGTCTCGAATTATTCAATAATGTGAAAATGGGTACTTTATTACTATTTAAACAAATTCACGTAATGTTTATAAATTTAAACAAAATATGAAATATATAATCAGAAATGAAGAATACGTTATACATTAGATTAAGAATAAATTTTCAACTTACATTAAGAAATGACATTCCGAGTATAATTGCAGTTTTACTAACTTTTTAACAAAGTGGTTTTCTCGTTTCTTGTTAACAATTTCTTATAATGAAGTCTTATAATTGAAGCCAAGTCTTCAATCCCTCTTTTTACGAACTCTGGCACATCCTTTCGTTGAATAATCAATCGTTTACAATCTCCAAAGGAAGAATCAGATTTCAGACTTTTGACCATTTTCAGCTTGGTTGCAGCAGGTACTCTTGAATCGAAGAAAGTCAACCCTACCGTTTCTGGTGTCAAGTACCAGAAATGACCATTCGGACATCAGCTCCACAAGGAGTGCTAAAAATTAAATTTTTCATTGCACAATATGTAAAACATTCCTAAATGATGTGCCTGAAGTTTGAAAAATTTAGATGATTCAGCGACTAGAAATCTATAAGAAATCCGTCTCTTTGGTCTTGCTAGATTAATAAGATCCCGGACGAAAATTAGGTATTTTCTGTAAATTATATTGAAAGCAATATTTCTGTTGTCTAAATTTTGAAGTAATAGATTTTTTCTGCACGCGCACTCTCATTATTCACCGGTTTTCTAGAGTGACAGATTCGCACTCAGAGTTATTCTAAAGAAATTGTCAAAAAGGCTAATTTTCACAAAATTTTACTCGTTAATTCGAAATCAGCGTCCAAATATCTACATACTTTCATAATTTTATAAATGAAAATTAATATTTTGTGAAACTTACATACGTAACAGAATTGTTACCGACTTCGCGGATATATATATCATTTACATAATCATTTACATAAACATATATCACATATATTCAAGTGTCATAATTTACAGATCAAACGAATTACCTCAACGAAACCAGAGAGAAAACTAACTAGAAAAATTTCGCTTGTAAATTACCAAAATCTATCCAAGTTTGAAAAAATGAAACTAGATCGGATTAAAATATAAAATTAAAAATTTGAAAAAATTATTCTTTTTTTTTGGGGAAAGCAAAAACTTTGCTTTGAAACAATCAAAATCGCGGAAATGATCAAAGTATAAAGGAAAACTGAAAATAGGAATAGCATACATTTTAATTTTTGCTGAATATTATAATCGCCTGACTTGGCAAAACGTTAAAGTGCGGTAGCGAGCTCGCATGTGCAGCCCGTACGGTACCTAATATCACGCGACATATCTTCCAAACAAAGGGTCCTACGAACATACATACAGGGTGTCCCACCACTAACATTTTAAACTTAATTAAAATAAATGAAACTCATGTCGGGTGAAATAAGAAATACAATGCAGAAGCCTACAGCCATGGAAAGCGATCATGATGGCTTAGACTTGGAAGTTGCAGCTACACTTCCAACCAAGAACATGGACTCAAATAATGTCACATGTAGACATATTGTCAAAAGTAAGGCTCAAACGGCACCAAAAAATGTGGGAGCCATCCCGAAAATAATATTTAATAGATCAATAGGTCGAGGCAGGGGCCTCGAACGAAAAAACATGAAAAACACAACAACAAACAATAGGCTAGACAGAGGCAGACTGCCTCAATCAACATATACTGAACGAACTCAAAATAACCAACTCTCACTCCATGGGCCAACTCAAATTTGAAACAACAGCTTTGATCCCATTAATAATACATATTATTGTGATCATAAAAACTTACGCACACCAGGCGCGTCTGTAGAATGGAATAACATAAGAAAGGGAACAAACGAAAATATTAACCTAGAAAATAGAAATAGGTCACAAAATTGTCTCCAAACAAACAACAAAACTTTTGACCGCGATGCCTTCTTGGAAAACAACACACAGTTCATTTTAGAAACAGATGAACTTTCAGAAAGCGTACAGTTCAGCGAATTTATGAACAAAAGAAGGGAAACATTTTTTAGGGAAAGAGAAAAAAGATCAAATAATTCAAAACTTATATTAAACCTGCCAGATCATAGTTCTTTTGAAAACGAAAGAGAAAAGATAGAACCTAGTTACAGAAAAAATAAAAGCGAGTCTCATAACAGGCAATCTGTTCAATTCGATTCAAGAGAAAATTTACAGGGACAGAATCAACCTTCATACAATAATGTTGAAAACCTTAGTAGATTGAGAAATAACAATTTAAAGTTGCAAAACTGTGATGACAGCGAACCTTTAGAGGACAAAAAAAAATCAAATCAAAACAGAACAAGCAGACTCTTGAAAACAAATAACAGATAAAGCAGACGTTCTAGAATTCACATAAATAACCCAGACACAGATAACGAATCCGACAATCAATTAAAGAATGAAATGATTCCAGCTACGTATTTTCCTTTCGGCATGATACACACGCCTTTCCAATTCATGGATAATTGGCCAATTACATTCCGAAATAATAAAGACGATAGTCCCGCGCATTTTCTCGAAGAATTAAAAAGATTTAAAAGAGGATACAGAATAAACGACCACGACATTTTAGAAAATTTAGACGCACTACTGATCGAAGATGCAAAAGATTGGTGCGAAATAAATAAAAATTTCTGGAAATGTTTATCGGATTTCACCGAAGATTTTAAAAACGCATACTTCGACAAAAGCTTTTCGGAAGAAATAAAACATAAAATAAAATTCTGCAACCAAAAAAGAAACAAAGACATCCACTCTTACCTAACAGAAAATAGAAAACTCTTTAATAAACTCTACCCTAGAAAAAACTTAGAATGTGATTACGCAGAACTTACGAGAACCTTCGCATCGAATACAAAATGTACATTAAAGGGAACGATTTTGAAACCTTAGAGCAATTCGAGGACTTAGGTAAAAAATGGGAAACTTAACTATCCAAGTCAAAAATTCGAGGGCAAGTTTTACAAGTGACTGAACATAAAGTCGAAGATAAAATTGAACAAAAGCGTAATTACGGTAACGGGGATAAAATTAATCAAGAAAATAATGAAGGTGATAAAAAGGATAATAATAATGCTCAAAATAAAAAAAAGCGGATATCAAAACCAAAATTACTAGGTCAAAAAACAATACAAAAATCGATTTCCTAACTCCAGATCTAGATTCCCATCTGGTTTCCAATCAAATTTTCAACCTAGATTCAAACCAAATTAAAAATCTAGATTCCAAAAGAATAGACCAAGAAGTACATTCAATCCTTATAACCAAATGTTGCCAATGTTTAATTAAATGTCATTGAGGGCAAAATCGAGGTCAAAGTAAGCCAATAATCGAATTCCCCACAGAAAATGCGAAAAAAATGCAGGAATTAATAACAAACCAAATTCCCAAAAATCCAATTACGGAAATAAAAATCAAAAATCGGGTAAACAATAATAACAAAGACTCACAAGATAGGACATGTTCGAACTCAGACAAAAAACCGGACTCAAATACAAAAAACGAATCAGAACACAAATAGTTTAAACTGTTTTCATTGTGGTATAGAAGGCCATTTTAAAAGAGAATGCCCATATTATGCATGCAATCAGATAAACTAGAGGGGCGGGTATTAGGACCAAAAATAATGCAACCTAATACCGAAACGCCAGAATTTGTAAATTCGGATAAAGATGAGATAACGGAGACACGTTTTCATTTGATGACGAAATTCGAAAATAATTGATTTCGTGTTTTGGTTGATACAGGTGCCACACATTCGTACGCTGGCAAGGTTAGTCCCAAAATTAAATTCTTCAGGCATTTTAGGCACGGACATGCTAAAAGCCCTGGGGATGACCCTCAATTATGACTCTGGAACTTGGTGGTTACCAGGGAGTCCCCACACTTACTATCCATCGGAAGCTTATCCAAACTCACTACCCCTCCCCATAACTGAGAATAAAACTAAACCTGACATTGCATTAAAACAGGTAAAGATAGTGAAATTCTCCTGGTATCTATCAATAATAATCAATCCCCAAAAATACAAAATGCCCAAATTCCTGCAAGAAAGCCTACGAAAGATATCCCAAGCTTAATAAGCATCCCGACGAGCAACAAATTCCAGCCTCTAGAGAGCATTCCAACCCACGACACTAGCAACGATAAGCTTGCAAGTTGGTACAGAAAATTTATCCCGCATTTTGTCGAAATAATAGAACCAATAAACAGATTACTTAAAAAATATAAATAATGGGATTGGGGATTAGAACAAGACGAGACCTTCCAACAAATTAAAGACCTTCTAACTTGAGCACCAATATTAACCTGCCCAGATCTTACACAACCCTTTCAACTCAAAACCGACGCGAGTAACACGGAGTTGGAGCCGTACCCACGCAGGCAATCGACGGCGTAAATTATGTAATCGCTAACGCGAGTAGAAGCCTTAATGCCGCAGAATCTCGGTGCTCGGCATCCGAAAAAGAATGCCTGGTAGTAGTTTGGGCTATACGAAAATTTAGGCCATACTTAGAAGGTAAAGCTTTAAAGTAATCACAGACCATTTGGCATTGAAGTGGCTACATAACCTAAAAAATCCCACTTGCCGATTAGCTAGATGGGCATTAAAATTACTAGAATATGACTACGAAGTCATATATCGTAAAGGTAGTTCAAATTTTGTCTCTGAAGCCCTCTCGAGATCAGGCGAACCAGCAAAAAATATAGGGTTTACGCTTGCTTGTAGCGTAGAAAAAACAAAAGCGGACGCTAGAGACAAAACAGACAACTGGTACTCTACCAAATTCAGACAAGTGACAAAAAGACCCGAATGACACGAAAAATGGCGAATCAGAGATTCGCAACTCTACTTTTACAGAACTGACCTACTCAAATCTACTCTATTGCCAGACTCGAACCTTTGGAAATTAGTCGTACCCCAAAAATGTAGACGTCAAGTTTTACGGCAAAATCACGACGAAACCCAGGCAGGATATTTAGGCTCAGAGAAAACTTACGCGAAAATTTCCGAGCATTGCTTCTGGCCAGGGGTATATTCGGACGTGATCAATTACGTAAAAAACTGCCAGATCTGTCAAATATTAAAGCCAAGTAATCATAGTAAGATAGGATTAATGGGAAAAACGGTATTAAAAAAACCATGGACCATGGCATCAGACGATATCATGAGCCCGTAACCAAGTTCGAAAAAGAGGAAAAATCAATACATTTTAGTGTTTGTAGACCTATTCACAAAATAAGTCGAAATGATCCCAATTAAAAAGGCTAACGGGATCACAATAGAGTCAGAATTCCACGAACGTGTCATTTCGCGTTGGGGAACATCGCGGATTCTCCACACCGATAACGGCAAGGAATTTGTCAACAAAACCATAAGAGATTTAACAACCGAACCGAGCGTTATAATAGGACAATTAAGCAAATTACTAAAACCTATCTAGATAAATATCACTCCACCTGCGATGAACATATAGATGATTTTCAGTTTGCAATAAACACTAGAAAAAATTCGTCTACTCAATCCACCCCGGCATTCCTAAATTTAGGTCGCGAACTAGAACCAACTTAGTCGCTCAGAAAAAATATAGAAAACGATAGCAAAATCGAGTTCCAAAGCGAGGAAAAGTGGACGAATAGATTGAGAAGGCTGCAAATAATTGAAGAGGAAGTTCAGAAAAATTTAGACCAGTCAAATAATAGACAAGCCAGCAATTACAATTTAAGAAGAAGACCGGTAGAATTTATAATAGGTGATAGGGTTCTAAAAAAGGTAACCAAACTGTTTACCAAAGCGGATAAAAAGTCAGGTAAGTTTTACGAGCAGTATGAAGGTCCTTTTACTATTAAAAAAAATCTCGCTTATAATTTACGAATTAAAAAACCTAAGGGCAAAAATCATCGGGGAATGGAATATAAATGATTTTAAATTAGAAAACGTAATTATCGATAATGGCACATAGGCGTAAGAAATATAAACAAGTTGTGATGTTGCAATTTGCAACTCACAAGACATACTTCATGATAATATTTAAATTAAAGATAATAATTCAAGAAATTATGAATTATAATATCTGGTATACTACTGAGCTTACACGATACTCCATGATTCGTTTCAAAATAGTTTTTAATTTAATTTCTTATCGCTGATTCGTTTCGAAATTTCAATTTTTTCTACATGTAAACCCTTGCTCAGAGTCAACATCATCATCGTAGGACATCGCAGAAGTGTGAAAATCATCGGGACGCCGAAAAAACTCAGCCAACTCGCCACTCAAACCAAAACCTTGATTCTTCCATTTGATTTAACCCGCCAGTTCCACCATAAGGCGCGGATGCCAACCTAACATCTGCAAATCTCAACTGGGAATCGCTTGTAGATATGGACTGAAAATCACCTGGATTTTCTACAAAACCTGGATTGTTCCAGAAATCTTAAGGATTCCTCGTCAACACGACATCCAACTTCATCTTCATTAGAGGCAACTCGAATGATAAAACCACACCAGCTGTACGCGTGGTAACTCTACAGACTAGGACCGTATCGTCAATACTCCGAATTTATGACCACGGTGCAAGATTTTTAATTGTTATAAATGAGCCCGTTAGTTAGTAAATGCTCGTAGGACGTTTTCGGAATGTAAAAACAGTGGTTTGAATTTGTTAAGTTGAGGCTAGCAATAACGGAGATTAGAATATTAAGATTGAAAAGGTCTATATCACTCACTTAGTACGACATTGTTTTAGTTCTACTTTTGTTCACGCGACGTTTAGGAAATAGCAGAATTTCGACCAATTAGAGTGGAGCAAGGCGGATGTGACGTAGCTTAGGATAGGTTATAAATTCTCGAGCGAGTCAGTGCTCATTTTTCTCTTGTCTGTCGCCTCTTGTGTCATTGCCGTGGTAGCCACCGAGTTTTACCAGTATACAAAGTTTTTTGTCGCTTCTTCGAGGATCCCTGCCAGGTCGTTCCGGACGCTCCAAAAGGAGGTTAAATTTTTCTGTGCTCAACGAATCAGTCGGTAAGATTTTCCACCATATAGTCCTGTAAAACCTCTCAGCCTTTAGTTTTGTCAAGGAAGCATTTATAATGTGTCTTTTTTTTGCAGTTGGTTTTGAAAGCCCTTAAATTTCAATTTGTTCTTATTTAGTTGGCCAAGTATGCCCTAAATTTATCTAGTTGGCCAAGAAAGCCCTAGCGTGGCTAGGGCTAGCAATGCATCATTTGATTTTGTGCATTTCAATTTTTTTATTTGAGTTTGTGCAATTCAATTTTGTGATTTGATTTTGTGCAATTTAATTTGTGATTTGATTTTGTGCAATTCATTTTTGTGATTTGATTTTGTGCAATTTATTTTTGTGATTTGATGTTGTGCAATTTAGTTTTGATGACTTTTGTGGATTTTTCGGTCGTTTGCCTCATACACTCATTTTTGTGAATAGTTGTTCCCCAGCTCTTACAAGGGGGGTTAGGTTGGTGTCCGAAGCCGATTTTTTTGTTACTTTGCAGGTGAACAGAGGATCCCAGACTATGAAAAAAAAAAATTTGTTGGGCAAACGTACACATGTAGGGGTTGAAATTACCCCTTCTACGTTTTTGAGTATTTTAGTGTTTTAAGAGGTAACATTGTTTTTTGTTTATTGTTTTTACACAAAATTGTTCTAATTGATGCTGTATTACAATATTAGCATGAGTATCTCTCTAGAGTATCATCAATTAGAAAATCTACCCTTAGAATGCTTCGTCATATGACATATATTTAGTTCAAGATATTGGACATTGTTGCTGCAAACATCTTGTTTTGATTTTAAATTCTATTAAGAATCATCAGTGTTACTCTAAATAACCTCTAAATTACGTGTCATCCACTCCTATGATATAATCAATGAATAAAAAATATATTTATTAATATAACATTTCTGTAAGTAAAGGATTAAAATA
>CAKNWW010045501.1:0-10202 GCA_932074435.1 Andricus kollari
GCAGTGAAGCAGAGACATTTGCAGAGTATTTGCAAATATTCTTAGCAGAAAACTCGCTGAGAAATGCATGCAAATGCAGACCATTTTTTGCAGAAGAGTAATGCAGAGTTCTTCTGCATTTATGCTAATGTGTTTCAATTTAAGCAGTAATGCAGGAGACTCTTGCAGAGTACTTGCAGAGCTATTGCAGGGATATTATGAATCAATTTGCAGAGAATTTGCAGAAAAATTTTTCCACCAGGGGAGGTCGAGGCTCTTGGCGAGGAAGAAGGAGGCTCTCAGGTTGGTAATTCTTTCCTCAACTTGTTTTAGTTCACCTTTCATAAAATAAAAATGGTTAAAAATGCCATTCTGACCACGCCGCGGTAATCGTGGGCGTTTGATGCCACGCCATTCTACGTATCAATTCAAAATGGCGGGTAACTGGTCGCGCCTAGCTCCATTCATTGTATCGCCATGCGACGTCTAAAATTGGCCATTCTGTCGGCCTATCAATATAGGTCTATAGGTCTATAGGCTATAGGTCACTAAAATTTATTATATCCTTAACTTTGACTTAAAATCATGTGCTTTTCTCTTGTTTTATTTGAATTTCGGTGACAATTCTCACCTATCTTTGTGTATTATATTATTTGCAATTGTCCGAATTATAAAGAAATGATCGAAATTGTAGTTAATTCATGACTTGCCCTCACACCAGCGTTGTCTCCTAACCCCCCACTCTATCGAGCAAGCTAGCAGTCATTGACTTAATTTATTGAGTTAAATTTCTTACAAAGTAATCCTCTTAATTAAATCAAGTTTGTAGTTAAAGGTTGAAAGAAGAAATTGTCAATTTACTTTTGGTAGTTTTTATAGGAAACTACCTGGCGCCCCTCAGGCAAACAAGTTTGGATTGTTTATCCAAACGAATAAAATAGTAAATGAAAATAATGCTTCAAGTTAAAAAGAGGGTTATAAATGTCGACCAACTTAGTGGCTTTGAGCAACGCCGGCAGTGAGTAGCAGGTACTGCCAGGGTGAGTCATGAATGTTCTGAAATTCGTGGAATGGATTCCAAATTAATTACCATAGAGAATCAGTTGAATTCACTCATGAAAGATGAATTAAATAATCATTTAAATATGGTTTAAATTGATCTGGACCAAATAATAATCATACAAATGGTGCATGACATCCTAGTTTAATTCTAGTTTTGGGACATATGGTAGTTACGATTTATTAACAGCAAATCGTACACAATGGGGAGTCCTTTTATCGAACTCCAATCAAATAAATTTCGATTTAAAAATTAATTGGAAAAATAAATTTGTCTGATTGAATAATTCCAAATCAAAAGGACAGTCATGATGTTCTATGTAATGGGCTCCAAAACGTGCTTTTCAGATTCACTCATTTTAGTGACTGAAAATCTGTAGGTTTAAGGATTAAAATAAGAAAACAATGACTGAAATTGATCATTCAAGCCAATAAGGCTCATAAAACTATAAACCTTGGAAAAATAAGGCAATTTAAATCCTTTAAAAATAATTTGGAACGAATAAAGTTCCAATCATAAAATTGTTTTTAAGTTTGAGGTTACTGGTGATAGCCGAGAATGAGTCACCACACAACAATCTAAATTGAATAACGAGTGAGGTCTAGATAAACACGGACCAATTAACTTTCACCAATTAAAAACAAAATATAACTTTAAATAATTTTGAGAATAAAGTTAAATGGTGAAATCAAACTAAATGATAATGAAAAGAAAACTGAAACTAAAGAGGGAGTTAAGATAAAACTTTTTTTTAGTTTGGTTGAATCAGATTAAATGAACTTTCCTCTTGTTTATAGAAATAAAGAAAGCTTTATTTAACCATTTGAGAAAGACAAGTTGGAAAACAATTGTATTTGGAATAATTTGAAGTAAATAGCAAAATTTTGAAAATGAAAGTTAATTAACCAATAATTATGTCATTTCCAGTCCAACTTTTTGGAACTTTTGTTCATGCTATTATTGATACATGTAGTCATCGAAATTTAATTGGTCAATAAGTACTGCAAAATGCCAAGTATCGGTTACAAATTGAACAATCGGACATAACCCATATTTCTGACCTGTCATTAAATCCTATTCCGGTTTTGGGCGTTTGTAGCTTGTCGGTCACAGTGGCCAATCGAACAGCAATATTGGAGTTCTTGGTTCTTGAAAGTTTTAGTGACAACTGTGTGCTGGGAACGAAGTTCCTCGAAGCCTTTAACGTCACAATCACCTTCAATTAAAAGGCAACCATGCTAGAATTTGTTTATTTATCCTTTTTGAAGTATGAAGGATAAGCGGACAAAGCAGGCTGGGGTTGTACTGGGGCAAACTTGACATAACCTTAATACAGCCTCGAATGAAAATCCCCTCATGAAACAATGATGGTTATTAGTCAGTTAAAAATTGTTTGTTTATCCTTTTGATGTAGCAAGGATAAACAAACAAAACTGAAGTCGCATTGCGATAAACCAAACACAACCTCAAAATAGTTGGGATTGATCGATCCAATAATCCAATAACGGCTATAGTGGGGATATAAAAATAAACCCAGATTCACCTCAGGCTTCAACAACTATATTTACCTGGATTTGAGTATTCCGCCAGGAAAATTGGAAATTTAATTGAATTTACTCTGTTTCATGTGCATGATAAATTTAAGGATACTTGATGATATTTACCTTGATTGATCTGAATCTACTCTGAATATGTCATATTTTGTCTTTGTTATTGCACCTTGACATTTTGAATTTTGTTTCGATTGTAATTTGAAACTTTGATTTTTTGTTGGTGCTTTGAGATTTTGATTTTTTTGTTGTTGTTGGGATTGCACCTCAATTTAAAAATGGCGGATGAGCGGGATATTGAAATCCCACCTTACGTGTTGTCAATGTCTGAGGATGACCTCAGACGATACTTGGGCGAAAGGGGGCTTGACCTATCGGGATCCTTAGAAGTTTTACGGGCCCGGGCCATACGGTCCCTCAGAAGGACAGTTTCGGTTCCGGAAGTGCCCCAAACCTCGGAATACGAAACGCAAATGGACAAGGCTGACGCGCATCGTTCAGTCGAGTTACAGGGGTTTATTAACGAGATAGTCGGCCGAGTCTTGCTTCACACGGGAAGAGCCCCATCGCGGAATGGTAGTGAGGCAGACTTATACGAGGATAGTATAAGTGCTGCCCGGAGATTATTCGAATCTCCCATGAATATTATGGCGGGGCAATTAAGTAATAGGACTTTTGAACCACATCCTTTGCCTTCACCTTTTGGGGCGACTAGTGTCCATACTTCGGTCACTAGTACCTCCTCCGTGTTTTGCTATACGAGGCCAGTAATTACCTCGACCCCGTACCTCCCATCTAACAATATTGAGTTAAGTGCCGGTCACATTCCGGGATACGCCCCCTGTCAATATAATACAATTATCGCGCAAGTACCATCACGAAAAATGGTGTCGGTGGGACCTGACGTCGCGTCGCACCCATTGGGTACTCCAAATGGAGCCGTTTCACGGTTGTCTACGGATCCTCTCGCGCGCTTTGAAGGGGTTAGCCCCACACGCACCACTCCGGATAGGGAATGGGGAAATAATCCGCTGACGTCATCGTCCCAACCAAAAGCGGAACCACCCTGTTTCAATTGTGGTGGAGCTGAATACGGTTGGAGAGCATGTCAAACTCGATGGGCCAAGTTTTGCCATGATTGTGGCAAGCACGGCAAAGTTAGGCAGACTAGCGATTCCGCCCATTGTCAGGGAAACCACTAAAGGAGGGCCGTCTCAGGGTCGACGCCACTCCTTTTATTCCAAAGCAGACCCTTATTTCTGCTATTAGTGATTTGCCTGACTCAACCCCTTCAAATTCAACTATTAAACCTAAATTGACTGAGAAATCATGTTCTGAAACTCAACCTAAATCGACTCAGAAATCATCTTCTGAAACTAAACCTTAATTGACTCAGAAATTGTCTTCTGAAACTCAGTCTGATGTGACTTTCAATAACTTAGCTTCAACTCTTGAAGCGGGGAGGAAGACCTCCCCACTCTCAGTCGCTCAATTGAATTCGGGAACTCATGTTCCCACTCGTCTTTCAAAATCGCTCTCTCGTTCCAAATCATACCCATCTTTGAGTGCTGGACTTACCAAACTCTCAGATGTTCAGGGGACGAAGGGGCAGATCATTAACAACTCTTCTGAATTAACACCTGATCGTCTATCAGGGATTGTTACCAACTCGAGACCCTACGTCAGTATAGCGATAGGGGGTACTGAAATCCATTCATTGGTAGACACGGGTTCATCTAGAACTAATGTAGGGTGCGTGGGTTTGAAGATACTCGGTTCCGGTGGTTCTAAAATTGATTACTCGAAAGCAGGCGCAGTTATGATGGCCAATGGCACTATTGAGTCTGTCATTGGTGAAGCGTGTCATACCTGGCCTAACTGATACTTGCGTAATCGGCCTGGGTTTGAACGAAAAGATCGGTTTCTTTCTGGATTTGCGTGACAAGCAGTTGTGGCTGGCTGACGAGCCAATCATAAAATTTGCGTATGGTCCCGCGGGAGAGAATGAGATCGACACTTGCAAAGGCGTTGCATTGCTGGATGAAGCGGAGAAAGTGAGGTTAGACCAGTTTTTGAAGGGTATAATAAAACCGAAACCCAAAAAGTTACCCGCTGCACAATTTGTCGAGCACGTGATCGACACGCACGGGAATCCTCCTATTCGCCAGAGGAATCATCGCATGTCACCTAAAGTGTGTGACGCGTTAATCGCAGAAGCAAATATATTAATTGAACAGGATTTAATCGAGCCTTCAAATAGTGAGTGGTGCAGCTTGGTGGTAATGGCCCGTAAGCCAGACGGTAATTACCGTCTGTGTATTGATTTTCGACTGGTTAATAAGGTGTCGAAGAAAGATGCGTATCCGATACCGTTTATGGCGGAAATCTTGGAATCAGATCCCTCTAAGTAAAGATAGTAAGCCAATCACGGCTTTTACTATCCCAGCAAAAGGGTTGTACCAATTCAAACGTATGCCGTTTGGTCTCACCGGGGCCCCAGAAACCTTTCAACGGTTGATGGACAAGGTCATCACCTTGGAAATGAGACCACACGTATTTGCATATCTCGATGACATGATCGTCGTCACTGAAACCTTTGACAAGCACTTGTCTTGGTTGGAGCGGACCACTAGCCGTTTAAATGAAGCCGGGCTGACGCTTAGCCCAGACAAGTGTAAATTCTGACAAACGGAAGTAAAATTTCTGGGATTCAAGGTGAACAAAGATGGGTTGTTAGTAGATGATGATAAGGTCCGCCCCATACTTGAATATCCTCGACCCAGAAATGTTAAGCAAGTCAGACGATTCGTAGGGGCTACATCATGGTATAGGCGATTCATCAAGGACTACGCTAGAATCTGTGAGCCACTCACTCGTCTAACCAGGAAAAATTATACTTTCTCTTGGGGAGACGAGCAGGAAGAGGCATTCCAAACTCTAAAAATAGCCTTAGTGTCATCGCCTGTATTGGCGTACCCCGACTTCAATCTACCATTCTGCGTCCAAACCGACGCAAGTGATTTTGGTTTAGGGGTGGTTATCACCCAAATTCAAGATGAGCACGAGCGTGTGATCGCATACGCTAGTCATGTGATGTCCAAAGTGACTGACCACAGTAGCCTCCGATGGTTATACAACCTCAAAAACCCGACAGGCAGATTGGCGCGCTACGCGTTGGATCTCCTAGAATATAGTTTCGAAATTTTTGATCGGAAGAGATCGATGCACCAGATGCCGGATGCACTGTCCCGTATGTTCGAGGTCACCCGGGAAGTACCATGGTTGGAAAGTGGTCAATGGAGAGCTTCTTAAGTATCGGAATAATCCGTTGTTAGAGGACATCATGGACGACTATGACGCGTGGAAACTGGTGGTTCCGAAGAACCTCCAATGAGATCTGATGCATGCAGTTCATTGCACGCTGGAGATTGGCCATTTAGGTAGGGAACAGAACCTACCATCGTACCGCAATCCGTTATTTTTGGCCTGGCATGTTTAAGGACATCACGTCTTTGTTAGGAGTTGCGAGACCTACCAGCTCAATAAATCTGAACAAGCCCAATCGCGAGGGCTTATGACCCAACGTATAGTCCAGGAGCCATGGACAGTCGTAGTAGCCGATGTCATGGGTCCTTTCCCTCGAAGTAAAAAGGGATATGAATACCTGCTAGTATTCCAGGACTTATTCTCGAAATGGATTGAGTTGGCACCCTTAAAAAAGGCCAATGCGGAAAGCATTAATAAAGCTTTCCTTGAACTAATTGTAACTAGGTGGGGAACACCTAAGGTGCTCCACTCAGACAGTGGCACCGAATTTAATAATAACGCGGTGAACGACCTTGTGGTGGAATTCGGTATCCACCGCTCGTTCACACCACTTTATCATCCTCAGGCTAATCCTGTGGAGAGAACCAATAGAGTTCTCAAAACTATGATCAGGTCATTCATTGACCAAGATCATAGAAATTGGGACCCACATCTTAATGAGTTCCGATTTGCCTACAACACGGCACTTCATAGTACCAACCGAGTGACTTCAGCGTTCCTAAATTTGGGTCGGGAGCCCCGTCCGCGAAAAACTATTCGCCGTTTAAGGGAGGGGGAGGCCGAGTTGCCACCACCTGACCTTCAAGTCTGGATAACTCGGATGGCTAGATTAGAGCACTTGAGGGAACTAATGAGCAAGTTCCAAGATCAGGCTTTTGTTAGGCAAGCCAAATATTATGATCGCCAACATCGCGACTTGCGGTTTAAGGTGGGCGACAAGGTTAAGAAGCCGACTCAAGTATACTCCAGTAGAAGTGGGCACGTAGCGGCAAAACTGGCCCCGAAGTTCAGTGGCCCATTTGTCGCAGTGTAAAGAATTTCACCAAATGTCTATAAGTTAGCTTCGCCAGAAGGGCGACTAGCTGGAAGGTATCACGCCTCCCACCTTCAGAGGTACGTCGAGGACGAGGAGGAAGAGGTGGAAGATTCGGAGGAACAGGCGGAACTCGATCGATTATTATTCGACATCCCAGATTCAGGATTAGAGGAGGAGCTCGAGGATCGGGGGGAGCAACTAATTCTAGACCCTGAAATTGATTTCAATTGGGAACTGGGGAATGCGGAGCCCCAGTTCGATCGCGAACTAGAAACTGGGTAGCGAGTTAGACTTCGAAACCGTTCCTGTTTCATATGGCACCCTCACTGATAAATGTTTCAGATAAGAGTCTAGAAGAGTCGGCTGGAGATAAAGCGGCTACGAGTGTCGCTTTGACGACGGTTGCGCCTAGCTCCCCTATAGTCGTAAATGTCCAAATGACGCCGGGGACGGGGGCAATACCCAAATTATTGACACCCCACGAGTATTCGACTGGAGGGACCAAGCCAGTTTCAGCTACCCCCGCAACCAAGGACAAGGTTGAACAATTGCCTCATCACGAGGCAACAGGACTGGCCCCCTCAGGCCTGTTTACCGCTGGAGTCATGGGAGTCGGATGCCAGGCTCACCATTACCATGCCGGATGCCAGGCTCCCCATCACCAGGCCATGGGACTGGCCCATCCGGGCCAATTATCAACTTTCTATTTGGGGGCCGGATGCCAGGCACCCCACTATCCATTCATGGGAATGGTCCAGCCAGGTCCATTCTCAGGGGCATCATGGGAGCCGGATGCCAGGCGTTAGTCTACCAACCAGTGGGATCGGTTCTGCCTGGCCCAACGGCAGTAGTCATCCCGTGGGCCGGAAGCCAGGTACCCTACCAGTTCTTCACGGGACTGGCCCAGCCAGGCCCATATCATTCGTACCTCATGGGGGCCGGATGCCAGGCACCCCAGAGTTATAGCCCATTAGGGACTCAACCAGGCCCCTTGTTGGGTTTTGAAGCAACAGGTACAACAGGGAGTAGTGCCCCCCACCGCGAGATGCAGCGCGAGGCTCCAACGTTGATTGACGGGGATCCCGTTGCACCGGTTCTACCAAACCGACAGGGCGAGGAAGGGGCCACTGCCGTGGAGCCAAATCAGCGTGATTGGGTGGCCGAAACGCAGGCAGTGATTAATCTGGCCGTCATCGGAAGAGAGATGCCATATTCAAGACCACCCTCTCCTGAAGAGGTTGTGGTGCCGCAGCCACCCGCGTTACCACCACGAGCCGCTCCACCAAGCGGCAGGGTTGCTCAGCAATCCCGAAATCGCAGAGCGGAGGCTGAAATGAACGAGCGGGTGAAGGCCCGAATAAAAAATGACCCTGCTTTCCGCCAGCGGCGCAAGCCACCTACCATGTGGGGGGAGACAAAGGCCCAGAAGGGCCGATGCAATAAGTGCGGGGGCACGGGACACTCTTATTTGAAATGTCCCCATTGGGATCGCCCCAAGGAGTAGAGTTGGGGAAATCACCAATCCACTTATATTTTTCTTTTTCGTCCTTAAGTAGTTGTTAGCCCAGTGGGAGGGCCAGTTTTCTTTTTCCCCACAAATAAAAAGCCTAAATTCTAGCATTAAGTGGTTTTGTTTATTTACTAAGCGCTAAGTTACACTAGCTATAACTAAAATAAGAATGAATATTAAACTGGGATCGTCTGATGGGAATGCTACTCCGGGAATTCCAGTAATTTTAACGTATACATTCAGGCAAGTAATGCATATTAAGTGCGAAGACTGAGAATCGTTACGGAGAGTACAATTCCCATTGACACGATTGGGGACTTTGAGGGCGAGATAAACCTCACAAAAGAAAATCAAAAGCGTTAATTTTTGTTTCACCTCTTATTTAATTAATTCTTGGAACACCAATACCGAAAGGTGTACGGAACCGGGGTCTGGCAATTATCAAGCTTCAGGCACTAAACTGTAAATTAAGAAATTCAATGAGCAAGTCGAGAGAAGGGTTGCTGCCTGTTGTTCGCCCCAATGGGCCGAATCTTGTGAAGGGGGTGTTGTGACGGGCTATTTGATTACCCGCACAAAATAGTTACAATATTTGAAACTTAACTTAATTTATTAAGGGGTAAGGAATTTAAAGCAACGAATCGACCATTCTAAACGATAGGTTATGTTAAATTAAAAGCTAACCAACATACTTGCCAGACACCGATACTCAAATTTTATTATTTATAATTTCCAATGCTCAGTCCTGTTCTTTTATTTGTTGACATATTCTTTTCCTGCGAGTTGGCATGGAGTGGTCATCCACCCACGCCTTTACATTTGAAAAACATGTCTGGATGGGAGTCCGTTTCATTCAAGATTGCCAGGGAAACTAGGACTTCGATACTACGGTGGAAGCAACTTTTGACAGTTTGTCAACAACATCGGCGGGCATGACTAGCGGACCGAAAGCTCGCGGACTCCACTTTAGAAAGCGGGTCATTGTGGTGACGGCTGGTGGCGCGCCACTGAACTGACGAGTCTCTCTCACTCCCTCCCAAGAGCCATGCGTACTGCGTTCCGGTTCCCTTCCGGGAAGACGCAAGCAGCCATTTTCTAGATTCATTCGTCGTTTTACGTTCAGACCGCGTGGTCACATGCTTGTCTAAATTTTGGAAGTACACCACAAAAAGTACAAAATCGATTATCATGTCGAACGGAGGTCGAGGTTCTTTTAGTTCGCCTTTCATAAGATAAAAATTATGAAAAATGCCGAACTGGTAGGCATCTGCGGGAGGCTCGTAATTGCCTCGCCCTTACTAAAAATTGTTAACCTTGGGATTCGCGGATATCAATTCAAAATGGCGGGTAACTGGTCGGGCCTAGCTCCATTCATTGTATAGCCGTGTGACGTATAAAATTGGCCATTCTGTCGACCTATCAATGAACGGGGCTATAGGTCACTAAAATTTATTAATATCCTTAACTTTGACTTAAAATCATGTGCTTTTCTCTTGTTTTATTTGAATTGCGGTGACAATTCTCACCTATCTTTGTGTATTATATTATTTGCAATTGTCCGAATTATAATGAAATTATCGAAATTGTAGTTAATTCATGACTTGCCTACACACCAGGGTTGTCTCCTAACCCCCCACTCTATCGAGCAAGCTAGCAGGAATTGACCTAATTTATTGAGTTAAATTTCTTACAAAGTAATCCTCTTAATTAAATCAAGTTTGTAGTTAAAGTTTGAAAGAA
>CAKNWW010045601.1:0-10554 GCA_932074435.1 Andricus kollari
CTAAACCGGCAGCACAGAAATGTTCAATACACAAGTTCGAAACTTCCAACGCGTGTTGACATTGTTGAAATGGCAACCGCCAGTGCGCACGTGCACGATCTGGCTCCCAAGTTTTCATTCGTGGCAAGCATTAACGAATTCTTGGGCGTTGCTCGTCCCACTCCCCACTTATAGGGATACTACTCCTTACTATTTCTTTGTGCTTCTACTATAGATTCTAATTTATTTATGACAGTAGAATATGTTGTGATAGCATAAGTATTTCTTTGCATGTATATTGTATATATTTTATCTCTCCATTATATCATTACATGACGCTTGGATTTGCTGATGATGAGATATATCTTCCGTGAGTGGTTTCGATCGTTTCCTTTCAAATAATTTCCCATAAACCTGACACATTTCCAGCTCGTTTCGATTTCGAAAATTTTCGTAATGCTAGCCTCGCGCTATTTTTTATATTATATATATTTTATATATTTATTGCTCATACATGATGCTTTGTTCATTGCTAAGGATTAATTCTCCGTCCTTCCCTAATTGTTTTACGATAGGCAACCCTCCGACAAACCTAAGTCTCGGAGCCAACACATTTTTTCCGAGTTTTCTGAATTTTAGCCAATAGACTTTGACGATCCTTCCAATCTTGTCTTTAACCAATCAGAAAAATACCTTGCACTAATTGTCGACACCCACTCTGTACGTCTCATCACCCCCGAATACCGAGTGACTCTTCATAACAGACAGATACTCTTCAACCTCCGTAGCAAAAACTTGTCCTCTTGTACCGTGAAAATAAATGTTTATATTATGTGTTACAAACTGATCTTGTTTCATTCGATCAGAACACAACCAAAATTGAGTTTAGTCATCCGGTAGTTGACATCCGCATTTAACGAGTGCGTTAGATCCGCGAAGCAGGTCTGTCTAAAAGATAAAATCGTTCAGCGTAACGTATTACCCCACTCAGCCGTTTAAGTTCGAAATTTAACAAAGTCGGTATTTGCGTGTCTTGATCAAGATCGCCATGCTGGAGATTCGAGCACCACCACCAATGAGTCCCCTAAATACAAAAAAGACTTGCACGCTGTACCTTTTGCCTGAAGGCAGCCGACAGAATAGTTGAAACGTATTGTGAAACGCTGTCGTCGTGCCATTTGTGACGAGCATAGAATTACCCTGTGTTGCTCTTACACAGCAACTGATTAAAACTTTGTAAAGTTTTTGTAAAGTGAATTTCACTCCTCCTGTATACTCCTATCATTTTTGACAACCTTTTCAATAAATAATAATTGACAGAATTTATTTTATTTTTCGTTCCCTGTGATTTTTCCCATCTGACATTGTTTCGTCATTTACACTACTGCAGACGTTCAAAGAAATATGTTTTTCCCAAGAAACGCAAAAGTCGCTTACATGCATTTGAGGGTTGCCTATTCTTTTTTCGAAATCCGTTAGAATTTTTCAAATCGTTTAATTTCAATTAAAACTCCTGCCATTATTAATATTATTTAATAGAAACATCATGTATGCAGCACAAGTTTGGGATAATTTATTACCTCGCTTGGCCTTTTACGCATGATAAAAATCATATATGCCTTCTAGAGTTAAGATAGGTTATTAAAAAATACTTATCTGTTCAACGAAACACTCAATGTCACGCAATTTTTAAAATACAATAATTATATACTTCTGATCTTTGGCCCTTAGAAACATTTCAAACAAGTTTCGAATTTTAATTTTAAAAAAAAATCGTACAGGAAACTTAATTACGAATCTTTTTTCTTCAGATAAAAAAGTTGTAGATAAAAAAGTTGTAGCGCATTTCAGTTCAGTTCAAATATATTGTAATCAATAATAAGGCCAGTTCCGGTTACAAGGGAGTGAGTAATTACAGCTCGTAGTTACTATCAGTATAATGCATATTTCTATACTATTTTTAATAAATATCAGTAGCCAATCATGGTTAAATACTAGTTATAAGTATACAGTTGTAAGCAAGACACAATGAAAAAATAGACCGAAGGCTGTTATTTTTTATGTATTTCACGCGTAGAAAAATAAAGTGTCTATGTAGACTTGAGATTTTAGGTCCATAATTTTGTCTATCGATTTCTCTATAGAAAACAAATCAGGACATTCAATGATAAAAAAACTTAGCGTATCTGCCTTTCTATGATTGCACATCAGACACATAATATCTGAATGAAATTTGTATATTTGACCGTCCCCTGATATTCTGGAATTTGTGCAATTACTTAGTATAAGTTGACAGATAAGTCTTGGTTTTTTGATTGAATAAAAAATAATACCCCAGTAAGCACAAAAACATTAACGTCCTGAGAACATTCTAAAGACGTTCCTACCCAGCTGAAAATTCCTGTACAGGAACCTCGGGGGATCCTGCACATGTTCCTTTAGAGGAAACTGCACACGAACCTGTAGAGGTAACCTCGACGGTTTCTGTGAAGGAATTTGGCGAAGGAAACTGTACATGATCCTGCAAAGGAACCTGTATACAAAGTAACCTTTGACTAATCCTGTACATGTTCCTTCACAGAGTCAAATGAGGTGTGGGTTCATGTACAGAAACATGTTCAGGATCCTATACATGAACCTGTGTAGGAACTGATCCGCGAGGGTTCGCTAGTTGCTTGGCTCTCTCGATGGTGAGTTGGATCTTCAAAGGAATAAAAGGAAGGCAACTTTATAGCTGTAAGCGACATGAGTTTTCGCGACCGCTATCTGCAAAGGACCCTATACGTGTTTCTGTACAGGATCCTTCCTAAGGTTCCTTTGATGTCTTTCTGTGAGGGATCCTATACACGTTTCTGTACATGAACCTGCCCCTCAATTTTCTTCGCAATGGAACCTGTACAGGATCATTCAAAGGTTCCTTTGTCGGTGCAGGTTCCTTTGCAGGATCATGTACAGTTTCCTTCGCCAAATTCCTGCACAGGAACCGTCTAGATTACAGTTCGTGTGCAGTTTCCTATACAGGAACATGTGCAGGATCCTCCGAGGTTCCTGTACAGGAATTTTCAGCTGGGATAGGACGTTTGTGTCAGTCCAATTGATGTCCTAAAGACGTCCCATGTTCCAAAGACCGTCTTTGGAACATGAAACGTCTTTAGGACATCAATTAGACTGACACAAACGCCCTAGGAACGTCTTTCGAACGTTCTCAGGACGTTAATGTTTTTGTGCCCACTGGGACCTTGTTAGAACTACTTTTTTTTTTAGGTATTTTAAAGACCAGATTTTCGTTTCGTTCTTAATTATATGCTGCTAGAGGTTCCTGAGTCTACGCTTGATTTTGGTAGTTGCTGCTTAACATTTTCTCTGAATATACGAGTATACAATTTGAACTAACGACGCAAACCTCTGCCTTTTTAAAAGTAAATTCACAAAACTTTTATTTTTCATACTGCTATGGGAAGCTACAATCTTGGCTTTCACTACATCAACCTCAAGGTCATTCAATCTACAGTATTTCTGTAATATATTTAGTTTCATTTTTGCGTCCACAGGCAACTTCGCGAAAATGACAATGTCGTCCGCAAAAGCCAGCAACAGTACATCTAACACTCCTGCGAAACCTACCCCCTCCAACCCATGATCTCTAAAAAAACCGTTCAATATCACATATGAAAAAGAGAAAATGTATTGTGCTGAGGAATTCTCCTTGTTGAACAGCGATATTTAATACAAAAACATTATCCGCACAACTCCGACCTTTTCTAAATCCCACTTGCCTGTCAAGAATTAAGTTCTCACATTCTGCGAATCATTCGAGCCGGTCTATTAAGATATGAGTTACGATCTTTGTTATGTTATTTAAGACCAATATTGGACGGTAGATATTAAGATCACTTCTATACCCCTTCTTGTGAATTAACATAGTTTTATTATAAGTTATTATAGCATTTATAGCGCAGCATTTTCCAGCTTCGATCAGGTAGCGTTTTTTCACGCTTTTCATGATCTTGTTGTACAAAGTTTCGTGCATGTCGCATTGGTAGGCCCTTTTCTTGACTCGTGCAGAGTTTTTAGACTCGTCTTCGGTTCGGGCACCTTCGATGCCCTCACCTACGACTCGTCCTAAAAACACTGCACTTGTCACGAAAAGGCCATCGCCTACCACTTGTAATGCAATATACTGTTTCTTAAATAATTTTTTATATATAACCTTTGTTTCTATGTATTCTTTCAGAATTGCTTCCCCAAAGCCCTCTACTTTAGCTTTCCTTAAAATGCTATCGAGATTTAATTTGTATTGTTTATATTGTTCATCTTGCCAGTCCTTGCTTTTGAAATTGTTATTTTTCACGCCTACCGATCGTGAATCATCCGATCGTGATCCAAATTAAATCTATGTTGCTTTTTCCTATATCCTTGATAAATGCCAATTCAGCTCGTGAGTCTCTTGGTGTCCTACCGTTTAACAACGAAAATCCCTCTGATTCCAAAACCTTCGTCAAAAGCCTTCTTTTATAGTTCGTTATAGCATCCTTGCTTTTTTTGTGACACGTAGAAGGAGTATGTTCTGTGATTGAGTAGTCTCCCTGGTTTACTTCCACAACCCTTGAGGGAAAATCGCCGCCAATAATATAAGGTTCGGAGTTTTTATTTATCGAACAACAATACACAGTATCTGAGAATACATCCATTGGGTACTCCACACCTCAGCATTAGCCACACTTTCAACATTTTTTTACAAATTGGCATTTTTATGAATGAAGATGATAATACCTCCATTGGCTCAGTCGATGCTGTGATACTTCTCTGCTGAATTCGGTATTGCTTGATACTTTTTGAAGAAGATTGGATTTTTCTGCATTGGTGATGATAACCTAGTTTCGGTGACTCTTATTATTTCATATCCAAGAATGAATTTTCGCTGTATCTGGTCCAGGTCTTAAATACTATTGAGACCGCTTGCATTCCAAAAAAAGAGTTTAATGTTAAGATTGTAAGACTTCCTCTCTGGTCTTATTTTCTGTAAATTCTGTATTTGTTAGTGTGTTATTTTTTCCGTAAGAACTTACCCCCACGATCGTCACTACTTGGAGTACGGGTAAAAAATTTAGTCATATTGTTTCTCATTGGATCGCCTCTCTTTTTGTGATACTTTTTCCTTTGTTTTAATGTGCTGATTGAAGGAAACGAATTACCTCATCTATATCGCACTGCTTTTCTTCTATTAGGAGATACTCATCTCTAAGTTGAGATTCAATTTCCGATCTCCTTAGATCCTTAAACACCAGCATTAGTTGTTTTCGTTTGAAAACGTTTCGAGTTTGAACTTCCTTTCCACGATTATCTGTTGCTTGCGAAAAGTGGTGAGCGATAGAAGGCCAGCAGACTTCAATTTTACCGACTCCCTTTTTAGTATATCGTTTGCGTCAGAGTCAGTAATTTGTACTTCAAGTTTTTCCTTTAAGAATTCTATCATATGATTTGTTATGTCACGCTGAGAAGCAAGCACCTCTAGCCCGAAAAATATAACACTGTTGTTCTTAACCTGATATTCTTTAGGGTTATCTGTTACCACTTATAAGTGACAGCAGCGCCCTCCACAACGGTTAAAGGAAATAAAATATAAATATTTTTGTTGAACGAAAATTTATAAATTTTTGCCTATGACATTACGTAAATCATGCATTAATATATCCAAGCTCACAGAAAGTCGAGCGAATTTTGCGCAAAAAAAAAACTTTCAACAGGAAAGTAGTTCAGAAAGGTATAAATATGATTTCTACGGAAATAATTATTCAAAATAAATCATTATTAAAAAATTAGGAAGGTTTCATTTTGGCCGCCTTTTTGAAAAAAACTTTTTTGGATAAAAATCGTTCGACAGTACAATTTCCAAAAGATTTTAATATATTCTTTTAATAACCGTAATGCCTTTAAGTGTAGCGAGCAACTGCAAATAAATTATTTTATCCAAAGCCACATTTTTTGTTCAATAATAAATTAAATAAAACAGGTCTCAAATTTGTATAAAACCTATTCAGAAATAATTTATAATGTGTTGTATTAGGAAAAAAGATTCTGCATCATGTTATTCTTATTAATTTTCTCAAATTATTAAATTATTTATTAATTAAAATTAGCTGCTTTTTTAAAATGATTTGAATATTGTTTGTAAACAAATACAGTTTGACAATGTCTGAATGAATATAGACTCAATTTTGATCGCAAAATAAACCGAAAATTGACTTTCAATTACTCCTTGTTGTCGTATTCAGTAATTTGACTGAAGGTCTTATTTTTTAAAGAATTCTAAAAAAAATGCCCATATTTACAATTCTTCCAGAAATAGACTCAGTTGTTTTTAAGGAATCGATTAAAAATTTCTTGCCTCTCTTCTGTGGGACGCTTAAACGATGTCCCGGAAGCCTCATCGAGGACAATCTTGGCGGGCAAGTGTTCGTGGTTAATGAGGTGAAAGTGTCACCACAAATTTGACTAAGCATCGTAATTTGGATGGCTCTCGATTGACAAAAGATCTCCCTGAGCACACCAAATGAAATCAGAGAACAGAAGAAGATGCGAAGAAAAGGTCCAACAGACCCTTATTGCCAGGCTCTTCAAAGTCACCTGAAAGCAGCCATGGTCGCCAAGGGATTAGCAGTAACCAAACTCGATGATGACCAGGTCAAGGCAATTGAAGCGGCATTAGAGAAGAAACTCGATAGGGTGAAACCTGAAAAATTAATCCCCAATGCCGACCATGAAAACGGAAGGATGGAAAGTTATCGATATCAAGGCGGGTAGCCAAGCCTCCCAACTTGTAATAACTGCAGAGCCAGGAGTGATCGAGAGTCTCCAAAAAATCGACTTCAGGCCTCACTACGGGTTGGAGAGGATAAATATATGAATTTACTCTCAAAAATCAAAGCTCCGCATCTGTTTTCGGAAGAGGTGGAGAAGACAACTTTTGAGGTTAAAATGAACACTTAATGTCCCCCTTTTAGTCTGAATTTTATCCAGGTAAACCTTCACTACGCTAAAGAAGCGTCTGCTATCTTAATTTTGACAGAGGAATAAACGGCTTTTGCCTTAATACAAGAATCTTGGACTTACAAGGAGAAAGTTAGAGGCTTAAATAACAAGAGCGGATCATTCATTAACGAGAGTTCTGTAAAAACACCTAAAGTCGGGGCGAAATATCGAGGCCCCTTATGTCTTTTGACTGCAACTCGCACGAAAAAAATCTCTGAATTGTCTAATAAACATCATTTGAAAGCTTAAAGTCTTCCGAATTTAACGATATGATCTCTTTTATCCTAAGAAATTGTTGTCAGTTGTTGGAGGGCAAAGCATCTCAAAAACAGTTTTTACGGCCTCCTTTTTCAAGCTTCGACTTTCACCTGTTCCCAGAAAGAGGGCGACGTTTGGAAAAATATGAAAAAAGTCACAGATATTCTTTCAGCATTCTTTAATGCAAGTACATTTTTCAAACTTTTAAAATATTCAATAATTTAATTTTTACGGGGATTTATTTACAAATACCCTATCTTGAAAACGAATGAAGATAGGAAGCCGTTTAATGGCTGTAAATGTGCTGCTTCGTGACGAGATTGCAGTGCAATAATTACATTTATGATTCAATAATTGTTACGCAAGAAATGTTGGGGCTTATTCCGGCTCAGCAGGACAAGTAGTAGAAGAAAAATATATAGTAACCTTTCAATGACGATATTATCTCCAGAAGCAAGCCGATTCCATTGCTATTGTCATCGAAAGGGTACTTTTTTCTGCCACTTGTCCCGCTATGCTGGCCACACGCCCAAACTGATTAATGTCAGAAATATTCAAAATGATATTTCTTGTGTAAGAATGATTTTATCATAAATTTAATTATTGCAGACTGTTTGCAGCAACAAAGTCCAAAATTGTAAACTACATATAGGTCATATGGCGAAGCATCCTAGGGGCAGATTTTCTAAATGGTAATACTCTAGAGGGTAAGTGTTTTTACAACTCACCCTAATATTGTAATACAGTATCAATTAGAACAATTTTGTGTAAAAACAATAAACAAAAAAGAATGTTACCTCTTAAAACACTAAAAGACTCAAAAATGTAGAAGGGGTGATTTCAACTCCTAAATGTTTACGTTTGCCCAAAATTTTTATTTTTTTTCTCATAGTCTGGGATCCTCTTTTCACCTGCAAAGTAACAAGAAAATCGGCGCCGGACACGAACCTAACCCCCCTTGTAAGTGTTTTTTTTATCGCTGATGACGAATTCGGGGTCAAAATTAGCAAATTTTGAATCATCACCGACCTAAATAACCCTTAGGAAATGAACTTTCATGATGAATACAGAATTATTTGCTTCTACCAGTTTTGGCACATAACGTCGATTTCGAGCCTACCAGTTAACTGGTTAATGGTCTGAGATGACCCCTGAACATTTTTTCCCTGGAGTAATGAGCTCAGGATGTCTTCTTGCATATAAAACGAATATTCTCTAAAAGTAATAAATTAAAAATATTCGAACCGGTTAGTAACAGAAAAAAAAATCTTGAATGTTGAAATGCCCAGAAAAAGGCCAATTTTTTATAGTTTAAAGATTCCTACAGTAATTGAAAATGTATTATTACCTATCATTTACCTGGAAAATATGTCAGCTAGTTAATTCACATCGATTTCGGTGCAATTCTGCATTTTCATAAGTTTTTCCTATGAATTTTCATACCAATTCCATTGCATTTTTAATTGCTGAAAATAAGACTTGATAACAAATTACAGACAAAAATACATTTTAAGGTGCTATAGGAATCTTTAAAATATAAAAATGTGTATTTTTTGTGTAAGTCGAAATTCAAGATTTTTCTCTGTCTGAAATCGGATTCGGACATTATTTTCTTGTCCCCCTGTCGACTTAATTTAGCCACTGGTTATAGTAATACAAGTACATTATTCTGAATTTCGAAAACTATCAATCCATATCACTTTAGAATCTTAAAAACACTTAAAAACTGTCCAAAAAGATACAAAAAATGCGCAACACACCGCGAAGACGCGAAGAAAAATTTGTTCTATTTTAGGTTATTTTTCGTCGAAGAAAACAAACGCCGGTCGCCGCCAGAATTGCCACCCCGATTGAAAACAATTAGGAACATTAGGAATGGAAACATAAATTCTATACACAATATAAAATATTTGAAATCGATTAACAAATGGTACACCGATTAGAAACGATTGAAAACGATTGAAATGTTGAAAACTGTGAATCGTTCTGAATCGCGTTCAATTGATTATTTCTAGAAGGGTACACATTTTTACCTGTGGAGTGGAATATATCACAGACTTTTTTCCACCCTTTGCATTGTCTAAGAAACGTTTCTAGGACGTTCTACCTTCGTTCTTAAATTTTCTGACCACTGGGACTATTATTCACTTGCATTTTTACTTTGAATTTGCGCGATTGACGCGGTTACTCCATTACGCGTGTCCTCCAAAAGAACGAAAGCCACACTGAGCTACACGAACCACGAACGACAACGACTGAGGCTTTGGAGAAATTTTTTTCCTATTTTGTATTTTTTTTACATTACTCATGATTTTTTTGCAGCCAAAAATATCTGAAGGTGTATTTGGAAGTGTGCCCTTTAAGGGTTAAAATATATAACAACCTAAACAGAGAAAATAGATTAAATACAGTGAGAAAAAATGTTTTATTTGTACAACAAAATCATTTAATTAGTATTTGTGCAATTAATTGTTTTCATGTTTCCACCTAATTTTGGTTTCCATAACAAAACGTTTTATTACACCAACGTTATATTTTGTTATACCCATATAATTTTTTTTTAGTCAGCAAACGTTTCCTTGAGCCAAATAAAGATTTTTTGGCATTAGAAATTTGAAAATTTTCATTTTTGCAAAGTTTACATTTCAATAAAAAAAATGTTTCAAGTTTTTTTTTAAATCGGCTTTCACAAATCTCTGAAGAATTCATTTACTTCCATTGAAAATAACTTTAAGATCTGATGAAACTATAAGCTGGAATATTATATTGAACATTTTTTCATCCAATGTTCACACTGTACACCGCCAACCCTGGACAAAGACAATCTAAGCCCTAACACAGAGCCGGATTAACCCTGTCCGGGCCCCTAGGCAATGCAATCACGTCCCTCCAGGTTGATGAAGGGATGTGAGTAACTTCCAGATGATCGACTCTAGGAATCCGGTACGAAAAAAGAGGTATTTTTCCTATGTTACCGTAGGGGGAATACCTATATTAGCATATGGATTTTGACTATGTCAACATAGGAATTTTTCCTATCTAATTCGAAAAAAATCGTTTGGAAACTACATATTTCACATTTTTGTCGGACTTAGACTATAGGCAGGTGAAATGAGCAAAACAACCACACAATAAATGTAGAATTCATTTATTAAGAATCATTCCTAATTATAATTTGATATTTTACGAATGGTAAATACTCACAATTTTGTGAAATTACAAAACGAAAATATTCTTCTGGTTTTCTGTTTCGAAATATTTGTTACTAAGAAAATTCGAAGTGTA
>CAKNWW010045660.1:0-11312 GCA_932074435.1 Andricus kollari
TTATTTCTCCAGAAAATTATTTGACCAGTAATCGACAAAAATTTAACATCAGAAATTAATTAATTAATTACCCTGGTCGACAAAATAACATCATACTTTAAATATATACATGATTCGGTGAATTTATTCAAATTAGAAATAATCACTAGAAATTCACAGGTTACTGAGATGCAGACCTGCGTCATCCTGTGGATATAGGAGAAACGAGAAACTTTCTTCTGTGGCCTCGGTAGCGTAATTTGTTGACGCTCCACTCGTGAATATTGGCGTTCACGGTTCAAATCCGGGCCGTGGCAGATTTTTTCTCGTTTCTCCAGAAAATTATTTGACCAATAATCGACAAAAATTTAACATAAGAAATTAATTAATTAATTATCCTGGTCGACAAAATAACATCATACTTTAAATATATACATGATTCAGTGAATTTATTCAGATTATAATTAATCACTAGAAATTCACAGGTTACTGAGATGCAGACCCGCGTCATCCTGTTGATATAGGAGAAACGAGAAACTTTCTTCTGTGGCCTCGGTAGCGTAATTGGTTGACAATCCACTCGTGAATATTGGCGTTCCCGGTTCAAATCCGGGCCGTGGCAGATTTTTTCTCGTTTCTCCAGAAAATTATTTGATTAGTAACCGACAAAAATTTAACATCAGAAATTAATTAATTATTACCCTGGTCGACAAAATAACATCATACTTTAAGCAATCTATTATGTTCATATAAAAAATAATTGATATTTATTTAATATTTCAAAGCATTCTTTTCAGAGATTTATATTATTACTAAAGGGAAAACAATCATTCAAATGTGATGTAGTAATCCTGGGAAAGTAGAATTACATCTTTATATGAATTTTAATAAACACTTAAACGTATATCAGCATAATACAAATTATATAATAAAATTTATTTTATAGAAATAACTTAATTTTTTTTCATTATTAATTTAAAAATAACAATATGATTCCATTCAAATTGTTTGTTCAGTTATTTATATATCCTTTTCGGTGATTAGTCTAATATAAATGTAATTAGTGTAATGTAACTTGTAAAAATATGTTTTTTATATTTTCAACTGATATTTTCACAAAATTGATGGAGGGAGTAGTTTGTACATTTGAAAAAAACTGTTTTATTTAGCAAGTTGATAATTATTTTTCTGGATGTATGTTTTTTTCGTTGGAGACGTTTTCCGGTTTGATTAATAGTGTTGTTCTTCAATGTTATTATTCCCTGTGGATTTTACTCAAGTTTTGAGTTTGGGCTTTCTCTTTCCGCTGGATTGGGGAGACAGGTAGCAACGTGTGTGTCGCTCGAATAGGGGACGAGTTTATTAGTTTTTCTGACACTGAGGTATTTTCCTACTGCACAGTTCATTCAATGAGTGTCATTTTTCATTTCTATTTTCGAGTTTCTGTGATTATAATTTTGTGAAGTGATTGTCCCGACTCGAGCATCTTCCTGTGATGTGGAAAGTGACGGGTCGGACGACTTGTCAAAATCGCCAGTTGCGTCGGGATTTATTATTCCAGAAGAACAATCGTGATCGTCACTCCAGCAGCCTAAATATGGGCTAATTTCATAACCAAACGAAAACCTTTTTTTCGATGCCATTAAGATAACTTGTATGTCGGATTCGGGGATTCAAGCTCGGATTGAGAGGTTGATAAGGTATTGAACTTAATGTACAATTGATTAGATTACAATCAACGAGAATTCAAGTAAGTGAAAACCATAAGTAATATTCTGATCGCAGTTGTTCATAATTTCAACTCGGACCTTTTTCAGTCGATTGATGTAGCCTTAAATTGCCGGGGTTGTTGTTTATTATTTATTTCCCGTGCTGGGATTGTATTGTGATAACAGAACTCACACTTATTATGTCTAGTTTGATTACTATGATAATATTTTCTCACGTAAATGCCCTAAGATGCTTGTAAATGTGAATTTCATATGAGTAAATTCTAACTAGACAGATCGACTGTTGGAGAAGCATGATGTCGGACCCGCGGCGGCCAGTCACCATGTGTGACCGCCTACTGACCACGACTGTGACGATGGAAAAGCATGCGTCCGGCTTGACACAGTTTCTTGAAAATTTAGATTTATGGAACTGATCTATAGCGTTACCTTTCACTCCTGAATTTTCGTTGAGACTCCAGACTGTTTCCCCGAATCTTAGCAATTACGGTATCCAGGGTCTGGAGGTTGAACAATCCCAAGTTCTTCTCTTCCTTGACTTTCTAATAGGTTCCGACTTCCTTTTTATATTACAAAATGGGGATTTTAGGATTATATTTTGTCCTCAAACCTGTTACAGATCAGCAACCTAGTGAACAATTGTCGCCATAAGAGCTATGGAACTTCTGAAGATTTAACTATCATTGATAACTTCGATTACTCATATTAAAATAAATGTGTTTGCTGCTGAGCGAGATAATATTACCTCTGGATATCAACGTAGTCAGACACAGCTACTGAATGACTACTTTCAAATGTTTCAATCATATCACCTCCAACTGGTGAGTGACGATAATCTCTTCAAAGAATCATATTTCACTGATAACCAGTTTGATGCTACCGAAGCTACTTTCATTGAGGTGCAAAGCCACCTGTACAATGAACAAGCTCGTTTCGAGCGTGTCGCGAACCTCTCGGCGCTTACAGTGGATCCTCCAGCAACGGTCTCTCGGTCCCATGGGCAGAATCACTTGCCAGAATCAATCTTCCAACATTCTCGGGGCGACGAGAAGATTGGGAATCCTGTGTGATCTCTTTCGTTCCATGGTACACGATGATGCCTTGCTCACTCCGGTGCAACAACTGTTTTACCTGAAAGGAGTGGTTCAGGGTACAGCTAAGAGCGCTTTGGAGACGATTCCGACTACGGAGGCCAATTATCCGACAGCCTGGAACCTTCTCATAAATCGCTACGACAATAAGCGATTATGACTGCACGATCATCTCCAGGCTCTATCTTCCATCAATGCCTTGAAAGAAGAAAGCGCAGAGGGTTTCCATAGTCTATTGGACACACTTACATGGCGGAGAGAATTCGTAAGCCCCCTCATTAGTTGCCCATTCGATAATTGGGATTCCTTATTCCAATTCATATCTGCAAAGGGAATGGATTCTGTTACTCGCCGAGATTGGGAGAATCAGTTGGGGGAAGCAGATACTACTTCCGTCTATTCCGAGATTGAAGCATTTCTCCAACAGCGCATTGGAGCACTCAAGGTTACCGAAATGTTTCGCAAGCAGGGGCGCGACAGTCATGATGCCGCTCCCAATTAGAACAACCGTACGAGCTATCAAAAGCAGTCGAAGTTACTGGCTACCTCAGTGACTCGGAGGTGTGCAGTCTGCACAGATGACCACTACACTCGCTCCTGTCCTCAGTGGATAGACTCAACGGGATCTAGCGGCGCGCGACTGCCCTTCGTCTTCATCTCTGTTTCAACTGGCCTTGGGGTATGTCAGGAAAGACTGTTCTTCGAAGTTCAGTTGCCAGCGATGCCAGGAACGTCATCACACTTCTCTTCACGGTTCCTTAGTCCGCAAGCGAGCAAGACCTAACGACTTGGACAATTCAACTTCTAAGAAGTTCCGTTTTAACTCCGGACCAGTCTCGTCAGCAACTGAGAATCGGTCTACCTCTTCCTGACAAGTTTTGTTTGCCACGGCACAAGTTTTCGTAAAAACCGTGGAGGGACATCAAATTAAAGTCAGAGTCCTTCTTGATCCTGGTTCCGAAATTAGCTTCATATCACGTCTCTTGGTTCGACGACTTGATCTTCCGGAACAGGCAATTAATGTTTCTATCAGCACGGTTGTAAATAAGCCCATCGAGATTGCTCGTAGACGAGTCAATCTTCGTCTTGAGTCTTCGCAAGTATAGTTACCTGTAGAGGTGAACGCTCTAGTTCTTCGCGAGCTTGGCGTGACTACTCCATCGCAGACAAATGTCCAGAATAACTGGACTCACATCGAAGGGCTCCCCTTAGCGGATCGAGAATTCGTTGTGCCAAGACCTATCGACGTGCTCTTGGGTGCTGACAATTACGGCTCACTTCTTCTCGATGGACTTCGTCACGGATCACGTGAGGGTCCCGTTGCTCTCCGAACTGCTTTTGGATGGGTTCTGATCGGCCCAGTTGGATTGTCTGATCCATCAGATAGCTCACAACCTTCTATAACCGTAATTACCTTAAGTAGTCATCAAAAGGAAAACCTTGCTGAATTTCTGAAGCGATTTTGAGAACAAGAGGAATTTAACATTCCCCCCATGATTTCACTCAAAAATTAGGAGTGTGAACGAGCTTTCATGGCCGGATGCCGACGTGACAACTCCGGTCGATACATTGTGTGACTTCCTCTTCGACCGTCTTGTAATTACACCCTGGAGGAATCTTTACAAGGAGCCAAACGAATAGTAATTTCCGTGTGACAACGATAGGAGAAAGAGGCCCTGCTGAATAAGGAATACACGCGATTAATGTCTGATTATGAAAAGCTAGGGCACATGCGCCTCATTCAACCTTCAGAGATATTATCGTGTATCAGACTCACATACTATATTCCACATCATGCAGTTTGGCGAAATGCAGATGGTCATCCGAAACTTCGCATTTTCTTCAATGCGGAAGCCAGGAGGAAAAGAAGACTGTCACTATCAACTTCGAACGTTGACCTATGGAACGTTATGCTCTCCGTATCTAGCATTTCGGACAGTTCAACAGGTAGCAGCAGATAAAGCTAAGAGATTCCCCCGTGCATCAGAGATTATTCACAAGAATATTTATGTTGATGACATCTTGTCAGGCGCAAGTGATAAAAATTCTTCTGCCAAACATCGAGATCCACTGATTCAACTCTTGAAGTCCAGAGGACTTTGAGACCGATGGCCCGGCGAATGCACTAGGAGTCGCCTGGGACCCTGTATCTGACGAATTCCGCTTCAAACTGATAACCATAGTTGCGGAAATTCTGATGCAGGATCTCTGGATGGCACAAATCGGTTGGGATGCTCAGCTTCCTAATCCTTCACTCCTACGATGGTGAATATTTCAAATTAATCTGTCTGATATGAATGCAATACACTTTCGACGATGGATAGGCTACCATCCTGATAATGCGGTGGAAGTTCATGGCTTTGGAGATGCTAGCAAGCATGCCTTTGCTGCCGTAGTTTACGTCCGAGTGTAGTCCCAGCATGGAACCTTCAAAACACAACTCATTACGTGGTAGGCACGCGTCGTGCCCGTTAAAACCATCACTATCCCTAGACTGGAACTGTGCGATGCTCTGCTCGTAACTCGGTTGATCAATTATGTACGTGAGGAGTTGAATCTCTCTCATGCTGGCACCACGCTTGGCCTGATTCACAAAACGTTCTGAGTTGGATCCAAACAGATGATCCTTCTCGTTGGCCAATCTACGTCATACAGCGAAATCTTTTCAACGCCCCCTGGCGTTATGTTCCTAGTGCCGAAAACCCCGCTGATATTCCTACTCGAGGAATGGACCCTCATTCTTTAGCTAATCTTGCTCTGTGGTGGCATGGCCCACAATGGCGTCGACAAACTGAAGTTCACTGGCCAATGCTTCCATGCCTTCATGAAGTCTCTTAAGAAAATGACCAACAGGTGGAGTCGACATCCATCTCGATTCGTCACGCTCATCGCAATCCTCCTACAATTAGCACCTTCTCGACCCTGACTCGCTTAACAAGAGTGATTGCGCGCTGTTTACACCTTAAACTTTTTCTCAAGCCAGTGGCGGAGCGTACGGAACTTATGTATCAACGTCTTTCCCCTGAAGAAATTCATCAGGCGCTTCTGGCTTGCGTTTTCTCGACACAAAGCTGCCTTTTTAAGGACGAATTGGACAACCTTCACCAGGGAAAATTACTGAAGTGACAAAACCCACTCACTCGTTTACATACATTCATCGATTCAGCTGGAATTTTGAGAGTCGGTGGACGACTAGCGAACTCTCCTCTGCCTTATGATCAACGGCACCCTGTCATCTTGCTAGGTGAAAGTCCTCTCGCGAAACTTATTGTTGACTGGGCGCACCGAACAGCTCTACATGTTGGGTTTCAATTAACTCACACGTATGCTGTTCGCCAAGTTGATCCCTCGTTTCCCCACGCCGGCGGTAAGGATTTCCTTATAAGTTATATAATAAGATTTATTTTGTAGAAATAACTTAATGCTTTTTCAATATTAATTTAAAAATAACAATATAATTCCATCAAAATTGTTTGTTCAGTTATTTATATATTCTCTTCAGTGATTAATATATAGTTATTTTGTATACAAGTGCGCAAAATAGGTGATTGTCTACGTTTTCACACTCGCTTCGCTCGTGCGCTGACCACCGACTTATGCATCGAGCCGCAGGCGAATGATGCAATCACACGAGTTAGCAATCACCTATGCGCACGTGTATGACACGCTATTTTTTGCTGTGCCAAATGTTGGAGCTTGTGCCCTTATGTACGACGGAAGAAAACGGCTACGAAACCTTAAAAACAAAACTTCAAACATAAAAATATTTGTTCAAGTTAAATCTAAATTTATTTCAAGAAGATACCAACACCAGTGTTTAAAGTTACCTATGACAGTGTCTAAAGTACCTCATCTCGAAAATACGCAGGCGCAGCTTTTTCACCAGTGCCTAAAGTAAGCCATCTTCAAACTGCGCATGCGCGAAAATTGTTTCGGACACAGTCTGATCAAATAAGGTCCTTCAGGCACAAAATTGATGGAGGCAGTAGATTGCACATTAGAAAAAAACTGTTTTATTAAACAAATATGTAATACCATTGAATTTTTATAGAACTTATACTTCTTGTGTTAAAAAGCATTTCAAAATATTTATATTCGTCATAAAAGTAGGTAGATAAATATTTAAACAAACAATCTGATTGAAATTATATTGTTACTTTTAAATTAATAATAAAAAATTAACTTATTTTGATAAAATTAATCTTCTATAATTTTATTATACAATTACGCATACTTTAAATGAAAAAAAGTAAAAATCCAATCCTATAATCTTAAAAGTGGATTTTCTACAAGAAGGCTCAATGAAAGATTTTGATTTTTGCTGCAAAATATCGGGAAACTACTCAGATCCAAAATCTACCAGAAAATTCACAGTGCAAGGACCTTTGTGTTAAATTATGTTAAGGCCCATTGCGGATAACTAAGGACAGAGTTTGGAATTTTTCTAATATTTACCCCTGAATTTATACCTGCATTACTTTTAGACTGTTGAAATAGACACTATTTTTTATGTTTTATACAGTAAGGACAAGATTCTGGTAGTCATAGGGTTGTTGCATGTATAAGAAATAGCCCCAAATGCATCCCGTAATGCACCCGAGTTTGGAAAAAGAGCAAGAGCCATTTTTGAATTCTCGCATTTCATTGGTCGACCGCCATGATGAATTGCATTGGTGCAGTGATACGGTGGACCAAGTTGCAAACGAAATTTGAATTCCCGTATTTGATGTTGTTTATTGTTAAACAAATTAAAAAAACCAATAAGAGGATAATTAAATTTCTTAAATGCTGCGGAGGTATGAAATAAGAATTTAATTACCTCATTTAGAACCGATCTCGTATATTTTCACGATGAAAAGTATCTTGTTTTGTTTGTGAGGTTATGGTCGATGACAGTTTTCACAAAACAAGACAAATAAAGTTTCGCGTGCTTGTTGTCAGAGTCTCGAGCTCTGATTTAATGCGAAAATTATACAAAAAGTGCATAATTCGAGCTAGAAAAGAAGTCAAAAATGTAAAAAAAAGTCGGAAGCTGTGAGGTTATAGCGGAAGGTTGATTTATATTGATGCTAATGAAAATCTGAAACCCACAATCATGCTTTTGGACGTTTAAAATCGTTGTCATCAAGAAATCAACTTGGAATTGCTAGATAAGTATATTTTTGTCGTTCTAAGAATCTAATAATTGGAATTTTCTTCGTGAATAAGATGTCATTTTTGTTTCAGATTCATTTGGAAAAAAGAGAGTCGCGACTGCGATCACATCGACAATGCTCGTGCAGGGTATCTAGGGGAAAAATTATTTATTTTCAAAACTAAAATCAATGGAATTTTTTCGATTTATTAAATTATTATATTTCCCATTGGTTCGAATTATTTTGATTTTAACTTGAATTGTTTTGAAGTATTATGAATATATCCCTATGCCCCTATCATAGTTGCTTAAAAATGCATCTTTTTCTGGTAGAGAATTGATTTTCTTGGTTGAAAATTCAACGATTTGGTTAAAAATGTATGCATTTTGTTGGAAATTCTTATTTTTTTATAGAAAATAATTTTCGTTTGGTTAGAAATGCAATTCTTTGTTTAAAAATTAATCTGTTTTGGTTGATTTGAAACACTGAACTCAAAATAAAATAAATCGCGAAGTCATTTTTTGCTATATTCAAAAATATTTTTATCTGTTCTACATATTATTTTACAAAAATAACCATTAATTTAGAAAAAAAGGTATTTGAGGCGCTTCGCAAATCTTTCGACTTTGAAAATGTCATATTCTAAAATTATACATTTTTTGGCTAGCACCCATAAATTCCGAAGGATTTCACAATTAAAGACAATCTTATAACGAAGTGAAAATGTAGTTTTTTTGCAAAATAATTTAATGTGAAACAAAGTTCGAAGAATATTTGTAAGTAGATAGCAATTTTTTAAATGCTATTTAAACAAGTCGCCTTTGAAGACTTGAAGCCGACTTGTCAAATATTTTATTTTTATTTTTTGCAGCGTTTCTAGAGGAGCACCTCTGACGATTTGTACAATTCTTTTGTAGCTCCACAAAAAGAAATTGAAGGGAGTGAAGTCTGACGAACGTGAAACCCATTCTACAAAAAATTAAAATACGTAAAGTAAACACAATGAAATAAATTTCCAGGAGTGATGAGTTTCATTGATTAAAATAGGCACCACCTCATCTAGTACATAATTGACGAGTAGAAGTTAATCGTTCCTCCCGTGCAAGATCCAAGTTCTCAATACATTTTTGTCACATAGACGTATTCTACATCTGCGGAAGTGACATTTTTGCTATATGGCTGTATTAACCAAGTCGTGAAATTTTTTTATTGGCTTTAGTTCTCCATCGCTCCCAGCAGCCAAGACTCCTATATTGTCTCTTCCACGAAAGGGTGCCTAGTGATGAAACAATTTGAAATTCTCGGGGTTCGCCCGACCACATTACTTTCCCTGACCAATTTAAAGATTTCTTTTTGAAATTTGGACCAAATCAAAGTTTAAAAATAGAAAATTCAACATAATATACATGTGCAAAATTTATGATGCGAAGAAAACAATAATTAATTCGTCACAGGCTGAAGTCATAAATATTAATAAATACTACATTGCCGATTACGAATATGACACCATCTGTTGAGTTTTCCTATCTTGAATAGGTTGAAAGCAAGGGCCGATCCAGAGAGCCCCTCCCCTCTCCTCGATATTTTGGTACTTAAAGCTTAATTTCTTTCAAAAATTTTAACAGCCCCATTATCAAACCTTATTTTTAACTTTTTTTAAATGAAAATTTGAACTACGTATCCCCCTTTTGTTAGTGTCCGTCAGTTTTGATCCCTTCTGACCCCCTATCTAAGGCAATTTTTGCTGACTAATTTTTTTTTCGTGAATTTATTGAAGGGTCATCCTAAAATAACGATAGACGATTTGTGGATAGAGGGGTTTGGTAAAATCTTATAGTTTCTCATGAATTAACAATGTAGGTCAACATTTAAAAAAATAGTTTAAAGTAGTTGATATTTCAACTATCGAAATATTTTCATTTTGAATCAAAAATAGTTGAATTGATCCAAAAACGACAAATTTTTTACAAAATACTTCAATCCTCAAGAAGAAAAAGATTTTCCAGCCAATGAAAAAAAAATCATTTGAAATATAGAATTTTCAAGTCAAAATATGTGAATTTTCAACCAAGATGATTAATTTTCTACTATAAAAGACGATTTCTCAATAAATAAATTTGTAACAAAATAATGGAATTTTTAAGATAAACATACCAGATTTCCACAAAAAAGTTGAATTGTCATTCATATAATTGCATTTTTAACCATAAAGATAAATTTTCTACCAAAGAAGAAGAATTTTAAACGAAATATAGGTATGGACTTCTAACCAAATAGTTGAATTTTTATACAAGAAGATATTTACTAAAAGGACGAATTTTCAAAAAATAGCATAAATTTTGAACTAAATAGTTGAATCCGAAGATATAAAATTTCAACAGAAAGTTAATTTTCAATTGAATAGTTAAATTTTTACTTCAAAGAATTACTTTTAAACTCAAAAAAGAAATTTTCAACAATTTACATCAATCTTTAATCAATCACTTGAATTTTGAAGCAAGACAATTGATTTTCTAGCGAAAAGGACGAATTTTCAACAAATCACATCAATTTTCAACCAAATAGTCGAATTTCTGAACTCCATTAACCAAAATGAAATACATTTTTATTAAAAAAAAACATTCATTTTGAATAGAAAAGAGAATCTTCTACAAAAAAGTTAATTTTCTAACACATAGTTTAATTTTTTACCAAATTGTTGAATTTCGTAGATAAAAAGGCGAATTTTATTTAAATTTTCAACCCAATAATATGAGAATTCAATCAAAAAGTTCATTTTTAAATAAACAGTCTATCTAATAATGCATATTTAAGATAGTAGTCGAACTTTCAACCAAGGAGTTGAATTTTCAACCTAAAAAGATATAATAGTTGATATTTCAACAAAAAAATTTTAATTATGAATAAATACAATTGAATTTAAACAAAAAAGACGAATTTTCAACAAAATAGTTGAATCAACCAAAACAGATTAATTTTTAAACAAAGAATGTCATTTCTAACCAAGCAAAAATTATTTTCTATCAAAAAATACGAATTTTCAACAAAATGCATACATTTGTACCCAAATCGTTGAATTTTCAACCAAGAAAATCAATTCTCTACCAGAAAAAGATGCATTTTTAAGCAACTATGATAGGGACATAGGGATATATTCATAATACTTCAAAACAATTCAAGTTAAAATCAAAATAATTCGAACCAATGGGAAATATAATAATTTAATAAATCGAAAAAATTCCATTGATTTTAGTTTTATAAATAAATAATTTTTCCGCTAGACATCCTGCACGAGCATTGTAGGTGTGATCGCAGGCGCGAATCACTTTCTTCCAAATGATTCTGAAACAAAAATGACATCTTATTCACGAAGCAAA
>CAKNWW010045813.1:0-14655 GCA_932074435.1 Andricus kollari
ATTTGATGTGCGCTTTTACATTCAAAAGATGTGGTTTTTATCAGATTCATTTATTTTACTCTCAAGAACAATATTCATACAATGAGGTGTTTTTGTATGTAAAGAATTTATTATTATTTATTATTCTTTAGGGCAAAATAAACGATTTGGCTTTAAAAAACGCATTTTCTGCGTATCTAACAGTGCCTATTTATTGAATTTGTGTATAAGAATTGTTTATAGCAATTAAAAATAGTATTAATGTGAATAAATCCACTTGAACTATTATTTTTTAGGGTAAAATAAACGATTGTGCTGAAAAAATGAATTTTCTATATTCAAAAGCGCTTATGTAATGCAATAATTTATGATAATTGTTTATAACAATCAAAAATGTAATCTTCCAGAGTTTGGTTATAATAGGACATTGATTTTATAAGAGATCGAGATAAAAAATGCTTCACTAATTCTATACCTTTCTGAGAAAATATCAATGAATGAGGTAATGCAGAGGCAGAAAAAATATAAAAAATTACGGCTTTTTGTGGCATTTTGCAAATTGAATGAGAATTTAAAAAAGCTTTATTTTTAAAAATTGGTTCGACAGAGTTAAGAATTTATTTCAAAATGCTTCAGAATTTAATGAGCTTTAATTTAAGAAAAAATAGGGAAATCAGCAAATGAATGTAGGCTCTGGAACTTTTGGAACCCTAATTTCTTATTTCACCGCACTGCGTGTTGAGCTGCGATGTTTGAAATACAAAATTGTAAATTTCGAGAAAAGCAGCTACGATTTTGCGCATTGTGATTTTGAAACATACACAATGTAGAGAAACCAGAAACCTCAGAAACCAGATTTTGGATCTATTTTCATGAAACTTTATCCCATCTTGGAGGCCGGTGTGATACCGAATAAGAGGATATACATTTTTTTAACTCCTTGACAGTGTATGATGCGTATTGCGTAAAAAAAAATGTCTGCAGTTAAAAGTGTGTTTGACGCAAAATGCGTCATGTAACATACATAGATTTATACTATTTCGATTATCATGAAACTTGGTACACAAAGGTTTTTTGTGTCTCTGAATCCGAATATGGTATGAGAATTCCGAAATTCAAAATGGTGAATCCAATATGGCGGATCGAAATTACGCAAAATTGGCGGATTTTCTTAAAACTTGGTGTATTAAAGTTTTTTTGGGTCTCTGAATCCGAATATGGTATCGGAATTCCAAAATTCAAAATGGCGGATCCAATATGGAGGATTGAAATTACGTAAAATTGCCGGATTTTACTGAAAATTGGTACCGAGAAGTTATTAGATTTGCTGAATACGAATGACAATTCGTAATATAGAAATCGTTATATCCCTAAAAATGAATATGGGATCAAATTACGAAAATTCAGAATTGCCTGTCCGATATGGCGAGCCAAAATTTGGAAAAATCCAATGAATTGGCGACTTTCAACGAGGGTTGATACTAAGTGTTTTTTCGATTCACTGGAAACAAATCTGATGTCCATATTCAAAAATCCATTAGCCATTGTCATAGGGAACAAGAAACGTCAAGTACCAATTCTCATCATCGCCATATTGGATCAGCCTTATAGAAATTTCAAATTTGGACCTCGAATTCGTATTCAGCGACCCAAATAACCTTCTAATACCAATGTTCATCCAAATCCGCAAAACTCAAAGGTTTTTTCAAAATTTGTGGTTGCCATATTGGATCAGAAATTTAAAATTTTCGAATTTTTACCTTTAATTCGTAATCAGCGACCCAAATAACCCCTTAGTACCATTTCTCAATGAAATCCATCTATAGTAGAACGTTCCACACATTTTGGGCTCACTTTGTGATTTTCGGTCTACACAGATAAGGGGTTAACTCAAGCTCAAATGAACTCTAACCAGACAAAATGAAGAATTTTATAAATATTTGTATGTTTGTTCTTTTTTTAACGGCGAGATGGCATTGTACGTGCTCGAACCAAAAAATAATAAATTGAATGTCTGCTTTATTCAATCCGTAGCCTCAATTATTTATGGATCACGATGCTCTTTTTAAATTTCAATTTTGTTTGAGTCAGTTTTGTTGATATTGCAATTAAAAAGCAGATATATCAATCTAATGAATATTAAATGTCATTAGATGTCTGCAGCTGTGCACTCAAATCTTATGCATGACGAGTGAGACCAAATATGCTACGTTCTTAACTCATTTGGCTTATGACTCTTAGAACATTGCGGTGATAAACTTGTTAATTATAACAGCACTCGGTTTCCCCATTGTTATCTGTAGTCCAAGGTCAACTTGCGTGATAACTCAGTAAAGTCTAGCATTATCTATTATTTTGCATTCAAGGCAGTCAGCTCGCTAAAACAGAAAATACATTCTTGAAGGCTTTTTCGTAAATTTTAACTAAAAAGTAATAAACTTTAAGAAAACGAATTCAAAGCTTTCAGCTTCTTATAAAAGTCTTATTGTAAAATAGTTAGTTGTCTTTAGAAAATATAAATGCTGCATATATTTTCTAATTCTATTGAGGTAAAAAAATGGAAAATATTTTAATGTTTCCTTCACATGATAATCTTGATACTCATTTCCTGAATGAAGTTCGCGTGAATCGTGTGGAGATTCCGGAGATCTCGCTGAATGATCCGCGAACAAGAACAGTTTGAATGAAATCGTATAACGAAGAAACGGCTCGTTAAATTTCAGAGTAAGACTAGTAAAAACTCGTAGTGGGTGTGAGTCTTGTTTGTCGTGCTGATGATCATCAGAAAATAAAAGAGATAACTGTGAGGCAACAAAAACAGGAAACTAAAAAAGGTAGGGAGTCGAGAAATGATGAATGGAGTATAGAGAAGACAAAACTTTTAAAAACCCACTTCTTCGAAAGAAAAAGGATGGAAGGTGATGGTAAAGGGACGTTAACAGAATAAAAATAAGTAATTGGTAGTTTTTTAAAAAGAAACGAACGTGAGCCACATACGAGATTACTAATTCATGGATCGGTTGATAAGTGTATGTCAAGCTATGACTGAGAGGATGTAATCCGTTTACTATCCTCAGATAAAAAGAGGGTCTGATAGAGATAAAAAAATTTCTTTGGTAAGGAATATGTGAAAAGAGAGAGAAAGCCTTGAATTTTTCACTTTTTGATTTTACTTTTTACTAAACAAATTTCTTCGAATCAGCGAAAAACTGAAGATAGTTTTATTTATTGATTTTTAATTTATGCACTAATTTTTTAGAGTAATAATAATTGTTCTAGGATCCCCTCTTTTAAATTTGCACGGGAAGACTTTTAAAAGGCGTGAACTCATGAGCAAAAATATATATAAATGACGCATTTCCGCTGAAGAGATGAAAAAACATAATTAATAACAATTTATGATAACTTTATTTTAACCCCATATATTTGAATAAAACTCGAGCCTTTTGTAGGAAATTCTATTATATTCTTTGGAAGAATAATGTTTCATTCATTTCCAAATTTTGCACCATTTTGTCGATTTATGAAATTGATAGGAATAGACAAATATATTATACAAATGCTGTCATTAAGTTAAATTTAGAGCAAAGTTTTTGCTGTTGTTTCTCAGAGCGATGACCCTTTTACCAATTTGGTTTCATTGGATCAACGACGAGTCTAAAGCGAACTGTGTCATAACTGTCATACATTACACGACTCTCACATTAGCAAGTACACACTCTGTAGAACGACTCTCTCTAATTGGCAAATGACCATAGTCCTGTCAGTATATAGGAAATCCGAGTCGAAAGTTTGAACTCCTTACCTAAATCGATTACGCGCATTAATTTCACCACTCTAATTTTAAAATTGCCCTTTAAATTGGGTTCAGTCATCGAAAAACAAATTAAAAAGTGTTGCATGGACTATATAAAGTATAAAAGTTTAAGTATAGTGTATTAAAATAGTACATAAAGCATCAAACTCTTAAAAGGAACTTGGCCATGTGATTACTATTATTACAATACGGAAATATAATTACAATTTCCACTGAATCAAGAATATCACAGTTTGTAAAGTCGTTTGTCCTTGTATGGAAATGAGTCTGGGATCCAAGAGAACTTAAGTGTCCATTTTAAGTCCGTATTATTTGATGATTGATTCTTGTGCAGAAGGCTCTCCTGATTCCGAATATATCGGTTGCAAAAAGCAAATTCCTGGTCATTTTGTTGTTATTTGACATTCTCTGTGTTTAAATAAAAAATTTCATATCTCTGAAAGTTATAAAAGTTTTGAAAATATTTGTTCATAGTCATTTGAAAAAGTGTGATATGTACAAATTTTATTAATGTTGATTTAATTGATATTTTTCGAAAAAAACAATAAAATAGCGTTTTAACGAAAAACCATTTCTACAGTGTATTTTTTATTATTTCACAATTCTTTTTTTAATCGTATAGTACTCGCCAAGACGAGGACAATTTCTTATTTTACATTTTTTAAATTGGACTATTAGTTGAATTTCTGCAAAATTCGAAATAAATACAAACTGTTCACGGATGTGTGTGCCTGGGTGTGAGGTTTCGGTCGAGGTTTCAAACCTGCAGCCTCCAAACCCCACGCTGTCACGATTCGATATATGCTGTTCCTAATACTCTTACAATTGAAAAAATTTCCAAAGAAATTGGTAGAACTGGTTTTTCATTAAAACGCTATTTTATTGTTTTTCTCGAAAAATATTAATTAAATCAACATACACTATTAATAAATTTTGTGCATATCACACTTCTTCAAATGATTATGAAAAAATATTTTCAAAACTTTTATAACTTTCAGAGATATGACATCTTTTATTTATTTTTCTGTGTGCAACCGATATATTCGGAATCAGCAGAACATTCTGCACAAGAATCAATCATGAAATCATACAGACCTAAAATGGACACAAACTCTCCTCTTCGGATCCCAGACTACACCGTGACGCAGAAGGAAATGATTATTTATATGTTGGCGTTTCTTGAATTCCTAATATATACTTTTAGAATGCAAGACCACAATCCGAATTGCGATGAGCCTCCACCCTCGCTGAAAATGAGCTGAGCATACTACAATGTTCAACCTTGAATTTTTCATTCGAGAAAATAATATACCTGACCTTACATATGCACAATAAATCTGAAGGTATCAATTTGATCTGCAACAAAATGATCCAAGAAAGTAACAGTCTTTTGTTTCCTTAAATTGATACAGATTTTCGTATAAAATTGAATACTGTTGCAGCAAAAAACAAGAAAAAAACGATACCTCCAGATTTACTGTGTATAGTCTTATTCTTATCTCTGACTGTGAGTTTAAACAAATTAAAAATATGAAAGCAAAACTAATAAAGGCTTAAAAATGATTGTGCAAAAATAAGTTTAAACATGAATTATGAATATATATATTGTTCTGCATTTGAAAACGTGACAATCGGGTAATCTGACATTGTACGTGTCGAAAAAATAAACTTCCTATATATATAAAATATTCAACAATGACGCAAGTGACTGAACATTTTTTAATTAAACAGTTTTCCTGCAAACATCTTGTGATCCGTTCCGCACTCTCGTCCTACTTCTAGATCGCTGCACTTGGTCTAAATCTTAAGAGAGTACATGCTGTAAACTGAGTTAAAGCATGATACGTCAAGTAATTAAAAATTACCATACGTCCATACGAGGAAAAGTATTCGAAGGGAATTTAATGCTATTCTAATCTACAAAATAAACCAGTGAGATTTCTCTAGTTAAAATGTAGCCAAAAGAAGGTCACTGTAATCACTTGAGTGAAAATTCATTGGTTTTCAGTGAAATACCATTGATTGCCAGTGAAATTGTAGATGTACATATATTTGCGGTCTGGCTGAATGTCGTAGTTTGTTATTAACGCTCTGATTAAAAATTAATTATTCCTTGAGTGCACCATGCAACCAATGAACTATCGCGTGTTAAGTTACTGACATTAACTTTGCACGTTATTATTAAGTGGGTTCATGAATTTTCATTAGACAAACAATTTGCGTTTCTGGGGTGAGGAGAGTTTATAAATCACAATTTTTTTTTGTATTACATTACCTATAGTATAATCTTCTGCCCTTAATTATATCCTTAACTTTACTTTACTTTACTACCACTACATAAATATCAGAGATTTCGATTCAGTTAATTGTGTTGAAGTAAATTTTTTGCTATGGTTTAACACAATGCAACTAATAAAAAAATATATATACACTCATGCTTGATTATAGGCTTAGAACAATAAAACAGTCGGCTAGACCACGTAACTTGAGTCTCACCGCAGGATATTATTCATAATATTATTTTTGATATATCAAGAAAATGATGCGGTGCCAGTTTTTGAAGAATTATACCACACACTCTGCCAACTTCAAAAAACGAAACGCGTTTGGAAATTATATAGCGATGCCCCATACTGTGTAAACTGTACGTGAGAAAGTGCACGGCAAGCAGATTTGCGAAACATATGATTTCAACCGTGTGATAAAAACAATAAACATACTGAAAGATTTACGACGCAGAAAGGAACTTAAATTTTAAGCTAATTTAACTTTGAAGCCATTTTTAATTTATTTTCCATTTTTGGGAAAATGTAAGTAACGAGAAAGTTAATTTGAGACCAAACGTAGAATTAAGGTCGAGCACCAGGAACTTTGTGAACCAAGAAAATTAATTCGTATTTACTATATGCGAGTATACTTTTTATTATGGCTGTTTTGAATTCTTTCTTTTTTATGACTTTTCGTTATTGAAATAAGCCTGCAGCTATACATAATAGAAAGTTCAGCGAAGATATACCACTTCAGAGATCAGAGGTCGATGTTGTTCCAAATTTATATTTAACCCGTTGAAGTCACCCGGGGTCCAAAGTACCCTAGTACAGGCCGATTTCACGTCTACGTATTTTTATAGGTACTTGTCTTTTTATTATAATTTTTCATCATGCTAAATTCTAATTTAACAAAAGAATATCAGTGTATCATAATGTCCAGAACAATTTTTACGACGAAATAGCAGTCATTTTGAACCCCATATGACCATTATGTTATTATTCAGACGCGTGGTCTCAACGGGTTAAGATTAATTGCTACGGTACATAATGAAAAAAAAATTATTAACGCAAAAAACTACAGTAAATTAAAAATCTATTTTTATCAGATTGAGAATGATTTTCCACGGTTGGAAATCAGTACGTGTTTGACACTGAACTTTATAAAAATATAAATATGTGAAGAAGCGGAAGGACAAAATGGCTCTTTTCGGCAATCCTGGCGAAGCCTGACCATGTTCTGAATCCTTCAGCTTCGCGTGTGCCTATGTCATTTTACAAAAGTGTATATATGGCCACATGTGGAAAGAATTTAAGTCAAGAGCGCTTGCCAGGGGCGAATTGAAGGCTGATGCCACCCCTGTTGTTTCCAACCTTTTTCTTCAGTGACTAATGACATTAATTATGTATAAAAGATGCAATATGCCTCTCGAAGTCAAGGAAACTTTGCAATAACAGATTTAACGAGGCAGCGAGAAAAACATTTCCACTAGAGATAGTGTCCAATAAATTTTGCTCTTGTTAGTATCGGAATTGATTAAAAAAGGCATTGCTCAAATGCTCAATTAAGCAATCTTTCATATTCCTATATATGTTGTTTCCAAGTACCACCTATCTCTCTTCATCATTTTTTGTTACCTAGTTTTTTTCTTATGCCATTTACCATTGGTCTATTAATAACGATTCAGAGGCAAATAAAACGTGTTTTAGATTGTGCAAATATAATTGTAAAAATACTCGGGTTATTTTTTTTTTTAATAGACGAAGAGCAGTTTGCGAATGAATAACTTTTACTTTCGATGCTTTTAACTTTCATGAATAATATGCACCCGAGCTCATTCCATTGTGATGCGTCCCTGGCGTAAGTAACAGGCATGTTACGTGCGCACATACATCTTACTGGATGTCTACCTGTTCTGGGTCAACCGAGTACATGCAAGGTCAGATACGAAGAATTCAAGAACTCTAATAGACGTTGAATAAATGTTACTTCCAAACATGGCCACACGCCTGAAAAGTCACCTGGCATCAATTCACAAAAAGAAAAAGGCATTTGAGGTGTCTCGGATTTTATTGAACTCCATGCGAATTCCTCAATGACCACTAAAATCTAAGGAAAAGATTCTGGTTCATTTAAAAAAATGGAATAATTTTGAATATCAAGTTCATAGAAATGTGCAAAATGAAATTGGAAACCTGACAAACTGAACAATTTCAAATTTAATGCTCGTAAAACTTTAATCATTTTCCAAGATTAATAAAGACTGTAAACTTGAACATTTATAACGTTCTGTATTAAAAATGTAAAAATTAAGAGATTTAGAAAGAAATATTGTGAAATTTCAGCTTACGAAGCTAATCAATTTTTAATTTGAGGAACTTAGTGTTTGGGACGTTATTATTCCAGGGACTTGTGTTTCTCGGATTAAATTTGAAAGTGTCTGATTATGAAGGTTTTAATTTTACGTTATTGGATTTGGACCGTTCATAAGTCAAAATTGTTCAATTACAAATGCTTTTGATTCATTAATCTAGAATTTAGTATTGCAGATAAAAGTTTTCTTACTATACTGATCCATATGTTGTTTTCAAAGTCTAAAATTTTTGGACTAGGTATCGCAATAAATATAACAATAAGTGAATATTTGTAGACCTAAAAATATTACCAATTGCGCATTCCAAAGTATCGCGGCTTTCAAACCTGTAGTACTCAATTGGTACGACAATGTGCCTATCAATAATATAAAGAAATAAAAGACTGTTACATTCTTGGATCATTTTATTTCCAGGTCAAATTGATAACTTTAGATTTAGTGTGGTCTCATTCCAAATAGCATAATTTCATGCATCATCTTAAGATTGAATGTAAAATAAATTTCAGGTTATTTCCCTCGGTCCAGTACACTGTAAAATAGTATTCAAAAACGAATTGGAAAATATAATTATTCTTCCTACTCAAAGAATCTTCTTAGATTTTAAGATAATCACCCACTTACATTGGGAAAAACAGTTGGTACTCTTAAAGTTAGAACATCCTCTAACAAATGTAAGATAATTTAAATTGAGAATAACTCGCAAATTCAAAGGACGTTGTATTACAATAAGCTAATATGGTAAAGCATCATTGCGCCATTCGCAGGTATCCAATGTCTGATAGATGCTATTATTTGTGAAGTTTGTGAATAACAATAGTGCAACTAGTGCAATATTGTAGGACATGTGTATTTTATTTCATAAACTGTCTAACCGTTACAGAATTTTCCGGAAGACTAACTCCTTTTCCAGCTCGTTCAGGGCTAGTGTTACGGAAAATTCCGTATTACTAGTTAGTACCTTTATTTAAATAATCCTCACAGGGAATTCTTTAAGTTATCATTGTTAAAGTTAGAATACGACACTTGTTACCTTCAGAATATACTCTTCAAGTTAGAATCACCATATATTCTTATCATACGTACTTAGTGGATATTCTTGAGAATAGTATATTATACTGCACGATGATAACGAAGAGGGATCTCCTCTAATACTTAGAATATATTCTTGGCACCTATTTTAGAGGGATTGGTTCTTAAAGTAAATGGGAAATTCTAAATTGAAGATTTTGTTTTCAGTGATATCCACACATTCCTGAGTATCTGAATCATCCCCTTTCTTACACGTTTGATAATTAGTAAAAAATAGAATAATAGTACAACAATAAGTGTTTTAATAAACTTGGTAATAAATGATAGCATGTATGCTTCCTTAATGAAAATTACTAATCCCGAAGGCTCTTAAAAGATAGAAAGAGAAAAAAAACAAATCGTAAACTCTTCTTGTTTACTGCTGGTGCTTCAATAATGGTAATAATAATAATCTGAAATATTTCCTTCGAGTCTGCTGTAGGGGCATAAAGTTCTCTTATGACCTCACCTCACCAGTGACGGCAGCAAGCGAAGAAACGGCGTTTAACCGTCCAGGAATTCTCGCTTACAACCAATCGTTATGCGAGTCATTGCCTTGAATCATCGACGATTTCTCACTCATGTCAGAATCTCGCACTCTATGAGTCCTATGCTATGGGCTTATCATCAGCTGCTCTACGAGCGACGTCAGTTTTGTTTTTGATGCCACGGCTCAGATTTTAGTCAACAGTAAATATAGCAATCGACGTTATCGATACTATATGAATTCCATAGTCAGAGGTGTGTCAACTTATTAATTAGTCGGCCATTTGTGAATAATTTCGTATGATGTTTCCTTTGAGATTTGAAAGGAAATGTGTGTATTCAGAACCTGATTTTCGATAGTTTTAATTCCTTCTTAATCACACCCGGAGAAAAGAAATCTTTTTATTTTGCAAGGCTCCCATGTCAAAATAGTGACAACATAGCTTTTTATGTAAATTGCAGAGCCTATAAAGAATTTGCTGTAATCTTTATAAAATTTGCAGGTACCTTACAAAATGGACCTATATAAGGACAGCATAGGTTTTTATGTAACAATTACAAAAATTTTCAGTAAATTTTGCAGAAAGCGCATTCCCTCGCTATTCTGTAAGATTAGCAGAAAACATTTGATTTGAAAACATTACAATCTTATTTGTTCTGATTTTGGATTTTTCCTTTGCAGTAAATCTTATTCCTTTATATATGACTATAACTCTGATTTATCGAATTTTGATTGAATTACGATCATGCAAAAAATCTACAACTATCCAAAAGTTTGTCAATTTTGTTGTAGATCGAGTTGATGCCCTGGGATTTACAATGATATATTATATTTAGGTAAAAAATTGCTAATTTGAATCTATCTACTATTGATTAATGTTAAAAGGAGATTTTCCATTTTTGGATGGATGAATGGGAATTAGTTTCCTAGGTGAGCAAGGAGGTCGAAAATAAACGAAAAGTGGATTAAGAACAAGGCTATCACAATATGCTTCTGAATCACTTCAGTTTTGGCGAATGAAGAATTAGATCTAAATAAGGTAGACTGCTTAAAGACTTGTCCTGAAAACCCAATGGCCTGCACCGCCTCGACCTTGAAGCCCAAATATGGATCTGCGAAGGCTTCCCCGGCCTTGCGTAAGGCCCCATAGTGCACCATAGCGTTCTCTCTATTTTCAGCGAAAGTGTTTTACAACACCTACGATCAGCACACAAAAAACAAAGGGTAAAAAGTGATTCACGTAAAATGCTGGAGTAATCTCGGCATGCCAAAAACTGAAGATCGGCAATGGTAAAATGAATGATCACTAATTTTTAATTCTACTCTTACCGATATTCACTTTTTGGCACGTTGAGATTACTCCCAGCATTTTTACCTAAATCGATGTTCATCCTTTGTTTTTTCTGTGAGATTCCAAAAGAAATTATGCATAAATACAGAATTTCAGCAGTTCACATATCAAATTTGGTATATCTATTAACTATTTTTCTACAGTGTTGAGTAAAACCTTAAACTTGGAAACCAAATATTATTGATAAGGAATAAATGTAATAGTCGTATTTATATATTTATGCATTTCATATACAAATATAAAAGCAGTTCTAAATCTAAAATTGATTTAAAATTGATGTCTATGAAATCGACGAAAACAGACCCAATATTAATAGCTGCGAATTTTAAAGCAGTAATCTAAGAGTGCTTTAGAAAAAATAATTTAGATTGAAAGAAATTGTTTATTTAACAAAAGTTATATGGATTTTTGTATTTTAGCTTCAATTTTTGATCAAAGCTACAATTCATATCCAATCTTAATAATCAAGGGCTGATTTCATTACTCGAAAGATTCTTTGCAATTCTGCTTGGTTAAGTTTAAAAAAATATAAAGTATAAAGAAATTTGTTTACAAAAATATCATAGAAAGGTGACAGTACAGAACTAGATAACTAACATTTTTCCGAAAATGAAATTATTGCATACAAAATAATCAAAAAATGAAATACGCGTAGTGTTAAAAAATTGGCTGTAATTCTCATTTTTCTACATAATAATGAAGACAATTTTTTTTTGAGTTTTCGTTAAAATTGTATAGTACTTTAGCCTGGTAATAAGTTTTGTCTTACCTTCAATATCTATATGTTTTAACATTATTATTGTTTATTATTGTTTTTGTGAAAAAAGAGATATTTTTCTACTTTTTACAGGATAGTCAACAAACAATCGTTTATCACAGTGCGATACTGTCACACTAAATTTTGATTTTCTGGGAATAGAATAATTTTTTTGTACTTCAAACATTTTTTAGTCTTATTCGGGGTCCCCATATCTCGACAGCAAGTTTTTTTTTAATATTTTAAAAATTCGATTTTTCAATCGCTACCTTAAAGCCAATTTTCAAAACCAAAATTGTAACTTAAAAGTTATTAGACAATTTATTCTGAATTGGCTAACTTTTTTGGATAAAATCTTTTTCGCTCGCATTCAGAAACTCAATAACTCGGAATGAAGTTTTTATTTTAGGTTTAAACTGATGATTTCATTTTTTATCGCATTCCGCAGCCAAGCCTGTTCAAGTTTGTGGTCAGTGCCACTTTAAGATTATGAACTGACATATCTATTTCCCCGAAACTGGATAACTTTTCTTAATCAACTTTTTGTGAACTTCAATCAGCAACACGTCAATTTGGAAGTGGACTTTTGTGTTATCTTTAAAAGATGATTAACATATAAATTGTCTCGAAATATTCCAGTTTGATGCACCGAAATTCAATTTTACTACAAGATAAATTTGCCTTAATAATTAAATTGTGACAAAATTAAGGAATAAAAATATTAACTTTATCAGATTACGGTTCAAGTTATAACTGATACAGCTCAAGATGCGGCTTCAAAATAGATTTCCGATAAGGTAATCAAGCCACAGATATGCCTTTTCAGCTGTGAGAGGTCGAAAATCATACAAATTAAATTTTTCTCGTTATTTTCAAGCAAATGATCTGTTTTTATTTGGGTGAATCGTAAATGTTGTATACTACTGCCTTTGCAGTATAGATTTAATGAAAAATTATGTTATGTTCGCACGTTTAAGTTGAATGTACCGTAAATGGTAAAAATCACGAGCAATTTCATTTTTCTCGTTATTTTTAAGCCAATAATTTTTTTCCCCTGATCCGGGTGAACTGTAAAAGTTGTCTACTATGATGATATAAATGCCTATGCAGTAAGGACCTTATCAAAATAGTTATTTGTGATAGAAGTGTGCAAAAAAGGCGCCTATTAAGACTTTAATTTAAGTCTTAACAGAATTTAAAAATAAAAGATTTTTAAATTTTGTAAACAAATTTGGTTGAAAAAAAATGTTTAAAAATGTTTAAAGCAAAAAAAATATGTTTGAAAAAAAATTTGTGAAAAAAAAAATTGAAAAAAAGTAAAAAAAAATGTTTTAAAAAAATGTATGAAAAAAATCTGGCGCTTATGTTCTTTTGCTGTGCCAAATGTTGGCGCTTATGCCCTTTTGTACGACGGACGAAAACGGCTACGAAATCCTAAAAACAAAACTTCAATCATTAAAAGATTTGTTCAAGTTAAATCTAAATTTATTTCAAGAAGATGCCAAAACCAGTGTTAAAAGTTACCTATGCCAGTGTCCAAAGTACCTCATCTCGAAAGTGCGCATGCGCAGCTTTTTCACCAGTGACTAAAGTAAGCCGTCTTCAAACTGTGCATGCACGAAAATTGTTTCACACACAGTCTGCTCAAATAAGGTTCTTTAGGCACCATTTAGAAGCATGAAAACGGCAAGTTTTGAGGTGGGTGTTGCAAAAAAAAACAGTTGTTGGCCTGAAAGTAACGAAGAAAATATCATTTTTCGTGATTTTTACCGTTTTTCAGAACTTTAACTTGAGTCCGCGGACACACAGAAAAACATAGTGTCAGTTTGAACAAAGAGATGTCGTCAAAATGCACTGAAACACTATTGAACATTAATTGGTTCATATTGAGCAATACGAATATTGAAAGCAATTCAATTGTTTTTAAATTTTTACATTATTCAAAAGAAGAAACATAACTGAAGTTCAAAATAACTTTGTATAAAAAGATGACCTGAAAAAAAATTGAATCCCTAGTTTCTTTTGTGCATAAGATAATTTTTGCTGAGGTCTAGGTCTAGGTCTCTCAACATAGATACTGAAATCATCATAACTTTCACTGTTCACCAGGATAACAAAAATATTATTCGCTTAAAAGTAACGTGAAGAATATAATTTGTCGTTATTTTGACCTTCGCTGGCGTTGTGCGTATGTAAATTTTTTTTCTTTTTTGCTCGCCTTTTTGCTCAAACTTCCAGCAAGTCCTACTTTTCTAAGTTCTATTTAGATTTTTTTGTTTATTCTTTTTTTTTTTGTATCAAATTTAAATGACAAAAATGGGCGTGACTGCACTCTGCTGACACGTGGCAAGTCTGGCTTGAGTCTCGCGAACTGTTGAAATCAATACGGAATAAGATGTAAGTTCAACGCTCTAAGAACGCAGGACTTCCCTGCATAGTATACAATAACGGATGTACGTACTAGATAAAAATAAATCATGCAGGATGTAGTCAGCGTTTTTCCCAATCGTCATCAAAGAATTAATAAGAAATTTAAAACGTTACAAAAATGTGA